>JXUT01149844.1:0-18793 GCA_000934455.1 Apostichopus parvimensis | reverse complement strand
GCAAAATTTATGAAGGTAGGATAGAAGCAATAAAGATACTTAAATATTTACCAGCGTTGTCTAGTATGCTAGAAAACCACAAAGAGTGTCAACAAAGTTGAAATTTGTTGTTTAATCTTCTAAGTTTCCGAGAACTATATATACCATCAAAATTTTGTCTGCAAAATAAGTGCAATACTGACGTGCAAAGATGTGTAGATAATATGGCTTGGCATGACACAAATTTCTGCTTCTACAAAATGTTGGAAAACTTCATAATCACTTCCCAGCGACAGATGTGAAGAATGAATCCTTCTTGTTAATTCGTTAACATGTTCACAATTTTAATAGTACAGTCACTGTCTCTCAAAGACGGACACAGATTCAGTTCGACAGAGTCGCTTCTTAATCATACATTAGGAGATAATTACAGAGAAATAGTCTCTGAAGTCGAGGAAATTGACTCATCGTGACGAGGAATGGGAGTGACGCGCTTCCACTAATGTGGGAATTTGTGAATATTTCATTACGATGTAATGTGACCAGAGTCTTGTCTTATTCACTTGACTTGTTCTCCCTGCTAGTCTGATAGCCGGGAAAACGTCAAAGCTCAGAGTTTGAGAGCTTCTTGCTCCCGTTGAATCTTGGAGAGACACTATTTCAAGGTGAATTCATACTAAGAAGCAGTAAAGCTCTCTGCGTCACGTCATATCCCGAATTACGTACTTGAAGAATTTTATCCACCCTTACCCTGATAATGTGAAATGCTGACTAAATGTCACGTGCCATTGACCATCGGTGCAAAATGTTTGACCTTTTCAAGCACATTTTAATGAAAGCTGTTTTAAGTGAATATTGTCTCCGATATTGATTGACGTGGTTGTTCTCTGAAGAGGTTTGGGCGGACGAGTGGGTTTTTTTTTTTTGCCTCTTGACTGCGTCTTTGGAGACACTGGACCGATCGGATTTCATGCTCTGACGATGTTTGCTTAATTTATTAAGATAAACCGACCACATGGAATCCGTCTGGCTTGGTGTGTAATTCTGTGCAGCCTTCTGCCCATGAGGCGACATCTGTCTTGCTACAGGAGCACATGCTTGCGTAAATGTTATATGTCAAAATTAGCACATGGCAGTGGATTTTCATCCTGCAAGGTAGTATGCTTAACATTCCATCTCTAGTCAGCAGCAATTTGGTATATCAAGCACACTCACTGATCATGGACCAAAATACAGTTACTGGTTACATACAGTATCTATTACAGTGCTGGATCATACTGAGACATCCATAGCTTGTACCTGTATATATATATATATGTACTCAACAATAACTGACCATAAATGTGTCACCCAGCAGAAAGTAATATTACAACGTCATGAGGAATCTGCAGGGTTCTGAATTTTACTGGGTACCATGTAAAGGATCAAAAAATATTTTAAGGCGTTATGCATACATATGTACAGAAACTGAAGTAGTATTAGTTTACGAACTTTACGTAGCTCTGGTCGTTTGGCATAGCAAAATGCTTAGTATTCGAGATTAGTTGATGCTGCCCTGTGACATTTAGTATTGGTATTTATCACACGTAAGTCCAAGATGAACACTTATATGAAATACAACGATAATGATGACGATGCATGGGCTATACTTAATTATCTTGAAATGGAACTTATTGCACAGGACAGTTAACATGATCAGCAATTACATGCAAAGATGCTGCTCTGAAGAAATCCCCGGGGGTGTTATTTCAGTATATATTTGGTTAATTTTTCATGAATCATGATTTAATTTTCCTCATAGCCTGGACTATATATTGACACAGAAACTGTTAGGTGTGATATTGGCCACATAGTTTCAAGAATTGATCAACACTTAATGTTCTGCACTATTTTTAAAGTTTTTGGAATGTCTACTTGCATGGTTGCTATAATTTTGTGAAATCTTGTGTGTTCATGAGTACATTATTCATAGAGACAGAGCATCGCAATCTTCACTGAATTCTGGTAGCTCCCTACTACTGCACATTATTGTCCCTTAATGGCTAAATTACAAGCAACAGACACTGTCATCAGTTTGTAAGCCTTGAATCGTGATTCTTTATTGAGAGACAGCATGGCCATATTCACTGAGTTCTTGTAGCTCCCTACTACTGCACTTTATTGTCTCTTAATGGCTAAATTAGAAGCAACAGACACTGTCATCAATTTGGAAGCCTTGAATCGTGATTCTCTATTGAGACTGAAAACTTCAATGACTCCACACAGCTCTCACAGATTAAAGTAATGCTCTGTAGAGTAAATGACACATGTTTTCCTTATTTAGGCAAAGCTGCAGTGGCTGCAAATTCCCCTGCAGCAAGGCTGAATCAATATATCTAACAATAGAGATTATAACTGCAGACTTGTAGAACTTCCTATTGTGTTGTGTGATGCTGCGAAAGCGTATAAGAGTCCTACTGTGCAGAGATGATGCCGTCCCCTTAACATCAGACTTTTGACACAGAGCCACAGATTTACATCATTCATTTCTTACCTGTCTTCACACAAATTATGCACTATCCAAATCTACCTATTCTGTTTACTACAATACCATTCCAAGGTTTTTCCAAAGTTGAACTCTGTTGTATATAACTTTAGATATTGATCTGTTCCAATCAAGTTGGTTTGATGATTTCTTAAGTTGGCTTTAAATTTGTCTTGTTTACAAGCTTTCTTCACAGTAACAGTATCCCGTTAAGTTTTCCATATTGTCAATTGTTGTAAACATATGCAAAGTTATTGCACAGTGATTGGATATGAATGCAAAATTAATTAATCAAATTATCAAAATTCAGTGTTAGGCAATTCTTGTACATGCCCAAATCACCAAATCAACTAATCCCTGATTTGATTCATCAACACCCTGTTTTTTTTTTTACAGTTAAGCTGTCTGTCTGCAAGACTATGTGGTCATGAATAAAGTGTTGTATAGTACTATAACTATATATATATATAACTGAAAACGTATATATATTGTGTGTGTGTGTATATATACTGTACATATAGATATACATATATATGTGTACTGTACTGTGTATGTAATCCTGCTTTAGATTATGGTGCATATATCTCATATCAAGTTACTATCTCACCTGCCTTTCCAATTTTTTTCTCTCTTTACTTTGAATCAATCTTTAGTTGCATTTACGTGTGGTGTTATGATCGTCTTTTATTAATGTATGCTGTCAAACATCAGATTCAGTGTCTGTTGACACAGCATGAACTGTTTTCTACAGTGTCCTAGCTGCTGTCTGACGCCAAAGTGAAAAAGATATATTCAACTACAGTAGTTGCATCTTCGGGAACTGCTTTACAACCTGAATTAGCATACCACTGTCCTAGAAAATGTAGAAAGGGACTATGGAAGGAAAAATGGGCGGAAAAAAACGCAGGAGGAATAGTCTAAATGGTGGTAGGGAGGGGGTAGTGGGGGGGGCGGGTGGAGAAGAAAGAGGACAGAAAATGAGGAAATTATTCTTTGTGATTTTGAAGTGTTTCAAGTTTACTACCATGAATCATGGTTTACACACAGTTCCAACCACACTGGTTTTTTCACTAAATGCTTTTTTAGATTTCTTTGACTTCTCTGTCTCTGCATTTGGAATGGCGGCATAATCCTGTTGAGCGAGTGTTAAAGCAAGGTTGGCCTGTTCAGTGATTGCTATGGGAACCCTGTCAGGAATATTCAGCTCAGCACTCTGTTGATGTGTTCTTCATAATTTAGACCAGGATGTTTGCGTTACCCATTCGAGATATATTTAAAATGAAAGAGCCCTGAAATATCAACGCACAGGATATCCTTGAGGGGGCCAGTTTCAAGACAGGATGGACGATTGATTGAAAAAAAAAATGTAAATAGAACTTGTAGCTACAGTACAACTCATGATTATTAGCAAACATTTCATATCAATGATTCAAATAAGCTGCCATGCATTGCATGTATGCGAGCAATAATGCCTAACAAATAAAGTACTGTTTTCAATCATATAGTGGCTTCTACTCTAAAAAGTGGTTTACACACATGCACACAATACAGGACAAGAGAGGAAAAGGTCAAACCGACAAAAACGATTGCAACCGATTATCCTTCCATGAACACTGATGTTTTCCGCTTTAATTTCTTGAAGTAGGATTTTTAGAAGGGGGTTGGGTGAGAATTGACTTTGAACATGACTTTTTTCTGCTATTAAGGGATGAGCATTAGACAGGGAAAGCAGTCAACAATGTTGGAAATAAACAGTGGTGTCATCTATCACAGTACGGAACACTTTTCGATGGGAAATTGACCAGTAGACATGTTACTGTAAATGTTGTGCTTTACAACACTGATGTAACCATAGACTTTCATGGAACATTGACACAAACACTCAACAGTATTAAAATCTCACTACAGTATGTATTCAATCTTCATAGTCCAAAGTCTTTTGCTCGCGCATGCATCCGAAGTTTGATGGGACACCGATGTTTTTATTCAAATTTTTCAATTGCTCGGTCTCTGTGCAAAATGGGCCAATATTTCTTTGTAAGAAAAAAGTGCATTGTGCTGATTGTGTGAATATTTTACTATACAACAGTTACTAAGGTACCATTGAATCATTATAGTAGAGTTAGAAATCGTTAGTTTACAAGTGTTTATGATGGATTGCATGGTGAGGACTTAAAACAGTGTTGTATTGTTTTAAAGGTGAAGAGATTCAATCAAGTTTGTCAACTTTCTGACCCACAGAGATAATACATTGACCCGAAACAGAAAAATCAGTGGCTCAATTTGACCTTAAAATGAAGCAATTTGTTACAACAGATGTGAAATATAGGGATGATACTTCATTTATTCATCTCACCATCCAGATGAAGTTCAAATGATGCTCAATCTGATCTAATTTGCAATATTTCACCAATACTTGCCGGTGTTGTAATCATATATAGTGCGAGTGACCGCTTTTACTTTAAGCTGTTATCTTTTCTTGATCATTATTTTATAAATACAGGCCGGAAAATAAATTTCAGGAAAATATTATGTCAAAGTGTGATGCTATTTGGACTGCTAACAAGCTGTACATACTTCCTCTCTCAAACTCTGTATAATATTATAATATCTACACACTGTGTGTGTATATGATAATATTATGGGAAGTTTTGTGTGACACAAATGACTTATAGTGTGGTAATAGTTAAAAATTATGCAAGGGAGACAACTACTCTAGTTTCTGAAACTTGGTACTGTAGGAGAATCTAATAGCAAATCTTGCAGAGGAATTTGAATTCTATAACAAGCTGTGCCTTAGCTTGTCACAGATGATCTTGTCAATTTATACATACGAAACGTAATTTTAAGCTCACCAGAAAAAAGAAAAGAAGGAAAGAAAGAATGAAGAAATGGAAAATATCACAATATCCATCTTCAAATTCAATTTACAATTAATGGCATTATTTTAAATACTATGCATATAATAATGATGCATGAATATGAATTAATGTATGTCGTCCAGTTACAGAGTCATTGACAATTCATAATCATGGATGTTAAATATGAATCTAAGAGACTGACTTAGGTTGGTTTGCGGCATTGATAAGCCAATGATGGCTTCTTCGCGAGTTCCTGCTTGCAGGAGGATCTAAAATACATACATACATGTTTATACTGCACTATAGTGAAACTGCAACTAATCTAGCCCAAGACTGTTTACATACATTATTTAAATCGCCGCAGCCAGTCCTTTAACATTACAGTTGGTCTGATTCCTTAGGAGACTTACACAGTGCTGCGTTGCATGCGACATGAAAATGTGTAATGAATAAGATATGTATTTATGGCAGACAGACATCTCTCTGAGGTGGTCTGTGTGCGTGATACTAATAACAGCTTTAAAGGCACTTTATTCAGGAACCACCTGAGCCTGGATGCGATTTAATGAACGTGGACAATTTTCGGAGGCACTTCTTCTGGCAGTAGAGAGTGTTTTATTGATTTTTCTAGGAAAGCTATGAAATGTCTGAATCATGGTAATATCTCAGCCCAATGTAATTTATACTACTATTATTTTTATTTCTTGTGTGCTGTACTGCTGTAGGTATCAATGACAGATTTGTGCATCTTTTATGTTTTATTCGACAGAGATGCCCGGTCTTGTGCTCCTGAGAAAGAGAGCTGAAAATGACAAGCCGCTGAAAGGTGCCAAAATAATTGGGTGCACCCACATCACTGCCCAATTAGCTGTAAGTAACATGGCATTCCTGGATATCAAACAGTTATTTTGCATGTATCAATCGGTAAATCTTTGTAGAGTGAGAAGTGTTTCTGTTCACGTTTGCAGCAGGAAATATTTACAGGTAAATTCTTTTCATATGTGCAACTCTCCAAAGAGGAGGTTTATGATAGTACTTTGGACAGTTTGGATGTGATTCCCTCATCTGACCCAGATGGAGGTCAAGTTTATACTGGGTGTGCCTACTCTGACCAAGCCCAGCACCACCCATCCCCCCACCCCCTAGTATTCATAAATATCACGCACAGTTGGGATACCTCTCAAATCTTACTAAGCGATCTATGGAGCTACAACTAATTGACTACAGTTACCTACGATTCTATTTGACCGATTAATCCAATACAGAAAAATCAAATTGATTGGAAAACACTTTTGTCCTTTGTTATTGGCAAACAGAACCTGAAATGTTTGCCTCATGTCACCGTTCCTGGGGCAATTTTGCTGGTCTTAGATTAAGTTTTCTGGTACATTGTCTTTCGTATAGTCACAGTACTTAGTGTTGGTAATGCGCTTTGCCACAAGGACATTCACTTCAACGCTTCCTGTTTCGTGACATAAAATACATGAAATCTTTACAGCCAATTTCATGAGAATGGGAAACGATTCGATGAAGTAGAATCAATAAATGATATTGTACAAGTTTTCTTCTTTTAGTTATTGGTATATTAAAGGAAATAGTGATCACTCTCTCCTTGTGAAAATATCCCTTGAGAAGTATTCTTGCATCGATTCTCCTGTATAGCTGACAAGATCAAAGAAAAAGATTTTTAAAATTTTTTATTATATACTTTTTTATATATTTTTTTTGGGTGTGGGAGATTTATAGGCCTCTACAGCATTCAAATATTCCTTGCAATAGTCTATATCTTCTGTCTCTAATCTTACTTGTAAGGAAAAAGCAAATGTTTCACTTTTCCTTTTGAAACAGTGATTTGGCTATAAAGGATGGATTGAAAGTGTTAAATGACTACAGATTTGTTTTCATTTTAGTCATCAGCAATGTGTGGGTTGACTATGAACATAAAGTGGGTAAATGAATTCCAGGTCATTATTGATGTTGGTATTGAACCAAATTATATGATCATTTCCTGACAGGTTTTAGCTTAATAATGATAACAGAGGGTGGGCATTGCAGCCAGTCTATAACACGATTGTACAGAAGAAGCGATTAGTGAATATTAACATCAATTTATGGTATTGTACAGCTAAGTGCTATGTACAACACTCTTAATTTGTACACCGTGGAAAAGATATGTAGCCCTTGTTTTGTCCACAGAACCTTCGTAGTTTTGCGCTGTTTCATTTGTTAATATATTTAACAAATTAGTTAAAGCTCAAAACTGCTTTAGTAGATGCAAACACTAAGTATTCCCTGAATATCGTCTCATTGCATTTTGACCTATTGATGTAAGTTCATTGTGTATCCCTAACATGATGTTCAAGTTAACTTTTAATTTGTGATGTGCAATCAGTTTTAAATTGATTTTCAAGTCCATAAATGTATCTATGTCTGAAGAATCTTGTACCACACATGTATTATATTGGCATCCCCTGCATAGATGTGTGCTCTGACTTGTGCAAGATATGGTGATTTTTCATGTGTGCAAAAAATATTTGTATAAAGTGAAATGCCAAAGTTGACTGGGAAATGTCATCATGTCTCATGTTTGGCCTTGTTGCAGTTTGAAGAGGAGACCACTGTGGATTTGAACAGTCCAAACAGCTACTAGGAATAAATATATACACATATAATACAAAAAGTAAAAAAAGCAACATACCATACATATATATATACAGTACTGTAGAATTGGAAGTAGAATCAGTGATATTATCAGAGGTTACAAATCTGCATAGTATGTATATACATACAGTATCAACTGCACACCTCACTTTACATGTCTTCACTTATTAGTCATATGCATTCATATATATATATATATATATATATATATACTGCACTACAAAAAAAGAATCAGGTTTTTTTTACCCTTGAATATTGAGTATACCGAGCATGATATTTCATATTAAATGAACATTTTTGCCTTGCTGTGCAACTGCAGGCAATGTGCCATGCACATTCTACTGTTAAACTCTCTCTCTGATGTTGAACAAGTCATACTTTATTGACATGTGAAGGTTAAACTGTTGGTGAGATTCTCAACTCGGCCAATTGCAGATTTATTGTGATGGGGATTTGCATACATAACAAGGTGCTACTATGCGAAAACAAAATTGATACAAAAATGTATGCCAAGTGGTGTACAGTAGAATTTTGTTTACACAAATCCGTAGTGAAAATTCAGACAGGTTGAAACTGCATGATGTAAACACCGAATTATGCCCTGAACTAATGTAAATATCTTTCATTCAGAAATGAGTGAAGCCATTTGATAATTAAGAAGCTGAGGATTTACAAAGATTTTTTTTGGGATCTGTTTACAGCATCAGTTCTTCTTCAGACATCAATTCTCAAATTATGACTTTCTTTGCTTATGTAAATTGTTGGTTGTCAAGTTCTTCAAATACTGCTGGGGATTGACAGGGTATGTAATATGTACATCTTTCTTGATTCTTTGGTTCACTTGCAGGTCCTCATTGAGACCCTAGGTGCACTGGGAGGCAGTGTCCGATGGTCTGCATGTAATATCCATTCCACCCAGAACGAAGTGGCAGCCGCCCTAGCCGAGGCCGGCTTCCCGATCTTTGCATGGCGAGGGGAATCTGAAGAAGATTTCTGGTGGTGTATAGAGAAGTGCATCATGGCAGACGGATGGCAACCCAATATGGTGAGATTATGATGATTTTACATGTTTAATTTAATTACAATTGAAGGGGAATGTGAGGGAGAGGAGGAGGAGGTTTGGGGTGCGTGTCTGACTCATCTGGTGCTTTTCACTGATGAGAAGATTTACCGCACTCCTCACTTCCCTGTCTCCGCACAAGAACTGCACTTTAGCTCTACTGTGTGTTGAGCACTTGGTAACCTTTCACTTATTTCGTTCTCTTGCTTCAGACATTAAACCCATTTACTTTCTTCGTACATAAGCAAATTTCTCATTTTCAGAATCCTCCAAAGTTATATGAATAGCTTGGGATATTCACTTAATACACTGGAAATACTTTGAAACTTTGAAACATTTCAGATCAAGAAATGTTCATCAATGCTAGATAAGTGTTTTCAACAAATAAGCAGCTGACACCTACAAACTGTGTTTGTGCCTTTATAAAACTTTCTGAACCGTTGAGTTGTGTGACTAATGCAGTTGCTTGTTTTGTGAGAATGAATACAGTGCTAAAGTCAACCTACATGTGCAAACACATTAAATGTTTACATCTCAGGCAATCGATCATGTGGATATATAGTTTACTGTCTCTCTGCTCGGTCATATTCACTTAGGCATCATGTCGAAAGAGAAACACTGCTGCAGCTGCAATAGTCCTGCTTAGCTAGAGTGAATCAATATCAAATAATTGGGTTTACCTCTGCACAGACCTGCAGTGTCAGTGAACCTGCAGTGTCAGTGAACCTGCAGTGTCAATGAACCTGCAGGGCACTAAAGATTAGTACGTCCTACGCAGTCTGACTGCAGGGGCTGCAGCCCCCTCAGCATTCTACTGTTGACATGCTACCTCATCACATTTGTCAGGTTTGGTCAGGTTTTATGTGACATATGCTAGAACTATGCCAGTGACTTTTACAAGCTAGGGACTGCTAGGAACTGAGATCAAGCCATGCAATAGAGCTATGCCAGTATTAGGGGTACAATTAGGGTAAATATATTGTTAGAGGGTTCTCAGAAATGTTGGTTTTATCCAATGTGTTGTATTTAAAACATTTCCAAGAAGGAGAAAGATTGAATAGAATCTGAATTAATTGAATCAGGACAAAGTACAGAGCAGTTTGACGTACGTAGTTCAAATCAGCTTCAAATTGTCATGTGACGTTCAATGGTCTTGAGACCTTAGCATGATTTTTGGTTTCCTAAAAAGGACAACCATGGAATCACTCTTACTGACCTTACAAAATTGTGAGGGTGACCGTAGATTGCAACGTCGGCAATGACTATAATGTGGATCGCAAAGTCGGTAATTACTGTTACGGTTAGATTCGTCCAACACAGCAGCATACAGAAATGTTGTACTCAAAGCCGAAGCCAAAGTGTATCAATCAGGTCACACATCCGGAGTGAATGCATGCTTAGTACTTCAATACAGCCTTTACCTTTCAGGAAACTATATACTGTTGGTTTAATTAATTGAGAATTGTGTTGGGACAACTGTTTTTGAGGAGGGAAAAAGAATTACACCATTTAAGTGAAATTGTGGATTGCTTCAAAAATACTATATTAAGGACAATTTTTTTTAAAAACATATTCTGTATTATGGTATTTTTTCTATGATGAGTCGAGAAATAAATAAGATGCCGACCTGCTCCCTTTTCTTGGATTGTGTTATCATTTGTGATCTTGGGTTCAGGAATGGAAGCAAACAATGATATGTCAGCCTCTAAGAGCTTG
Source organism: Apostichopus parvimensis (assembly GCA_000934455.1). NCBI lineage: Eukaryota > Metazoa > Echinodermata > Holothuroidea > Aspidochirotida > Stichopodidae > Apostichopus > Apostichopus parvimensis. The sequence continues at coordinate 7,992 of JXUT01149844.1, read as the reverse complement.
GACTATTAAGTGAGAAGAGAAAGCGTGACATATAAGATGACGACATGAATAGAGTTTCAAGTGAGTTGAAACAAAAAGGCTCTCTTACCGATCACATTTTCAACGGAACTAGTCTACTGCAGAAAATAACACTTAGTAAACATCTGACAAGTACTCCATTAATGTATCCTAGAGATATATTTACAGGCACCATACGTAAAGGGAAATTATAAGGAACAAAGAATATTTGTGGCTAAAAAGGTAGTTTTGTGCGTGAAAGCAATGTGTCTGGTGTTCTCGAATGAAAGAATCGAGTAGCTACCCTGTATCATGGTTACCAGAGATTCTCTTAACCGGATTGCCGGTTGTTTGTATCCTATGAATGGTATCACTTCTTTACCACCTCACTTCCTTGACATCAATTTCTGATCACTTCATGGAAACAAGAGTTTCTTATTTCTGGCTCACGTTACACCCTCTCTTGTTTTGACGTTGTTATTTATAGCACGAATGACATTTAATGGTGAAATTGTTGTCCATTTATAACTTTGCTTTCTAGTCCGACAATATCTTCGGTGTTGGATTGATTTGGGTCGTTGGTAAACAAGAAAAGCCTGTCACATTAATGCGCCCTGAGAGGAATGCTGTTTTCCGGGCAAAACCTTATTTTTTTGTATTCCCGACTTGTTGTCGTTTACGAGTTTGCCAACAACAAGTCTTTGATAGCTGTGGAAATTGCAAATCATGTGAATCTTGAGTATTATTTTGATATGGGATACACCAGCAGATTTGTCACTACTTTGGAAGGAGCTCTGTTTGGTTTTTCTGATGTTTCTTTGCTGTTGGTATCCATGGAAACGGGCTCAGGACTTAGGTGGTCTCTTGGTTGACCTGTGGAGAGCGGTGCAAGGCTGTATTGGTAGGAGAAATTCAATCCAATTAAAGATTAAACCTTGCAACAATTTTTTATCAAGAATCAGGGAAAGATTGCCATTGGATCATTGTGATTTTCCCACTTCCCCCGCCCCCCCCCCAACATTCCCTCTATTTAGCAACATGGTAATTCTATTTAAAGTACTGTCTTTCCCCCTCGGTGATTATTTCATTTATTTTTCATTTTTTTCATCAGATTCTGGATGATGGTGGAGATGCCACCCATGTTCTCCTCAAGAAATGGCCAGACACCTTTAAATTGATCAAAGGGATTGTAGAGGAATCCATCACTGGAGTTCACCGTCTCTACCAACTCTCCAAGACTGGAAAACTGACCGTCCCTGCCATGAACGTCAACGATTCCGTAACGAAGGCAAGTTTTATCCACCCAAACTCTTATCACCCGTTAGCAACCTCCAATATCTATACTATATCTTGAATTTAAGGCATCAATTTTGACAGAGTATCCAGTAAAAATGAGGTTGAAACATAGTAAATGTGGAAGCTGTATCAACCAGTTCTTTTTGATTCCTTGCCAGAGGCGAAAAGAATCTATGCGATGATGATGGCGTGTGCATGTGTGTGTTTGTGTGTGTTTGTGACACCTTGTTAAACTTCCTACTTGGTATGTAGATCCAACTTGGTCAGTGCAAGAACCCTATCGACATTGGTGGAGGTCACAGGTCATTTGCGGTCAACATTTAAGTCATGAAGTCTGAAAACATGGAAGTCTGAAAACCTTGTAGACATGATAACTCAAGAAGTACATCTTTGTTTAACTTCATACTTGATATGATGATCCAGCTTTGTGAGTACAGGAACCCTATTGGAAATTGGTAGAGGTCAAGGGTCACATGTGGGGAACAGGTGTCAAAGTCTTGATATTGTTGTAAACACGATAACTCTCAAATTAAAGCTACAATTACCTGTGTGTTCTCTGATGCTTTAGTTTTCATTTTGGTGAACATAGTTTTGGTCAACTTCAGTTCAGTTTTATGAAGGGACTCTTCCAACGATACATAGACTGTCAGGTAATGAAATTTGCTTCAAAGAGGTCATACTCTTGTGTTTGGTGACTTAAACACACTCAAGTGGCTCTTATCAGCTTCAACACTCTGAGCTCCAAGGAGTTAACTGGTTGTCTCAAATGGTGCAAAATTGGCCTTAATTCTCTGTGATTTCTACTAGATCAATTTGACTTTGGCAGTTGAGAAAATATATTACAAGGAAATAAACAATGTCATTTGTAACTCTCACTCATTAATAACAATTATAAAAGTTATGGTCGGTGGCAGAGCTGATTTGCTAGCTCACAACAGATAAAATAAAATGTCCATTTAGTCATACGTAGAACATCTCTGTGTCTATATTTCACATCTATAAGACTGTTCATTCTGAATAATGAAACATTTTGGAATAGAATTTCTATATTGTGAAATCCTCAACAGTGAATCTATTGGTTGATGCCCACAAGTTAGTGCTACAAACAAGAGCTTCAAGTCTCCGATCATTTCTGATTCTCGGTTAATTCTTGGACAGCATAAACTCACTTGCTCTCCATTATTCAGATAGTTAAGCAAATTCTATGACAAGGAACCACAAAGCTTTCAGACTTTCTGGCTTGTAATTCTCAGCTGTATTGTTGCCATAGAAACCGTTGATTTTCATTCCTTTCTTTCCCTCCACCAACAGATCAAATTTGACAACCTCTACTGCTGCCGTGAATCAATCCTGGATGCCCTGAAACGGACCACTGACATCATGTTTGGAGGCAAGCAGGTGATCGTCTGTGGGTACGGTGAGGTCGGCAAGGGGTGCTGTGCTGCACTGAGGGGCCTTGGGGCCGTCATCTACGTGTCAGAGGTCGACCCTATCTGTGCACTCCAAGCTTGGTAAGTTTGTTGTCAACAACATGTTAAAATAAGCAGCAGGTGTCCTTTTAATTTGAGATGTCTATTCCTCTTTAGGATATCCCTAGGACATCTCATTGTTGTGATATAAGAGGGAAATACTCGTTGTTGTGATGCCGAGGGGGGGGGGGGGGGAGGGGGAATTAACAGTATTGTTACTATTTTGTCATATCTCAGAGAGGTGTTGGCCATATCAGAAAGGACAGATATGTTTAAATTTATTTTGCAATAAAAAGGTAGAGACTGTACTATATGAACTTAGCATGGTGTCGTTAATTGTGACTATGTGTAGTATTGACAACGTTGACGGTGAAAGCTTTAAGCGGCTAATGTTATTATTTACATTGTGTTAGCACTGACTTAATTTAAGCATATAGAGGGACTGATTACTTACAAACACAACTATCTTTTGTATTATTCCAATGTGATTTGTAGTAGTTGCAAAGGATTATGGAAATATTCATTACACCATCATTACTACTGAAAAAGTAATTTTATGCTGGTTACCCCCAGATCTGGTGGAAATTTGAGCTCATTTTGGCTCAAGTTTGTCTTGTTTTATACCAGCCAGGATATCTTCACCCACAGGCTAAGAAATCTCTCAGGGATATGAACTTCATCTCAGCACATAACATTCTCATTTAGTTCTGTCAACTAATTTATTTCACATCAAACACTCTGTAAATTGAAAAAAAAATGGTGAGGCATTCTTTAACATTTAGCTTTATCTCTTTTTCATAGAAACTTTATTTACATCAATATCAAGATTGGAGACAAATCCACAAATTATGCTTTCAATCTTGAAACTTGTTGCCAATTGCCTCATTTAGCTCATTCTTTTTTTCCACAGCATGGATGGTTTCCGCGTGGTGACCTTGGAATCAGTGATTCGAAATGTGGATATCGTTATCACTGCCACTGGTAAGATATTGTTTGTCAGTTTAGGGTATTGGCAACAGAAATAGAAAATTTTCATTTTCTTTTAGTTGGTTTTGTCAGCAGGAAATGTAATTTTATCACACTGTCTTCAATGTTAGTGTTCTCGTACTAAACCACCAGGATTGTTTCAGGTGTTACGTTAGATTTCAAATTGTTATATCAGGGAGGAAATTTTGAGATCAGTTTACTGCCCTCTAGTCTTAGTATCCTTCAAACTCATTGTACAACTTAAGAAAGAAGATGAAGTCTTTACATTTTCAGAGAGACAGAATACAGTGTGTATACACAGATACTGATGTAAAAGTATAAATAGATTAACTAATTTAGGCAGAGCTATGTATTGTATGAATGTTGTTGGATATTAAAATCTCATAACTATGCATTGATTTTAGCTCCATTAGTCAAGTTTTCTAATTTCTGAATTGAACAAAACCAAAATGTTTAAAAGTTTCCATATGATCATATCACATGTGATTGACAGTAACATGAAATTTAACCTTGGGATAAAATTATATCACAATTGAAATGGAAGCACAGACTACTCTATCATCAGTGTATATACATTTAGGAAAGAAATATGTCTCAGTTTTTCAGTTTTAATTCTATAGGTGTTAATAATCACTATTTTGTTAAAACTGATGCAAAATGCTGATTAAATGCAGAAGGAATGCTGTCTTCAGCTAGTAAAAATTTAGTAAAAACAAGTAAAAAGTAAAAAAAAAAAACAAGTAAAAAAAAAAAACAAGTAAAAACAAGTAAAAAAACAAGTAATAATTTAGTAAAAACTTAGTAAAAAGATTAGTTCAGTTAGAATTTAGGCCATCATAACATTCTTTTCTTTTCACCTTTGCAGGTAACAAGAATGTGGTGAATCGTGCACATCTCGACCGGTTGAAGAACGGCTGCATCATTTGTAACATGGGCCACTCCAACACCGAGATTGACGTGGTTAGTACCCTCAGAACATGTCTAATATACTGCTCGGATTTGTGATTTACTTTGAGAACTAAAAGTACAACACCATCAGAATTAGTGCTTCACCACAACCTTTTGGTTGCTATGTGTGAAAAAAAGTCATCAGATAAGATAATGCTCTGAAATATATCAAGTTTGTAAGCTGATAGTTAAAATAAAAACCTTGTTCCACATAGGACAGTCACAATGAACATATTCAATTCAATTCAATTCTTTATTTCCAGTATAAATCATTAAAAATTTATAAATAGGAAAATAAATAAAATTATGATTAAGATATATATGACATTATTCTAGCATCTCTGTCATAATTAATATAATAATAATCGTGTTTTGAGGTAAGCCTTTAATGGTTCAGTGTGCTTACAGCATTGCACACTATCAACATGAACAAAGTATGATTGTTTTGTGAGATATTCTTTAAGGAGTTTTCCATCTTCATTTGTTCATGGAATTCTATAAGATGTTGTGCAATTGAGAAAAGAAGTTAAAGATTGTAAATAATGATCTTTGAAGCAAGAAAAGGGGGAAACTGTCATTTTCTCCTACTGTTTCGCTTTCACAGAACAGCTTGCGAACACCGGAATTGACCTGGGAGAAGGTTCGCCGACAGGTGGACCATATCATCTGGCCAGACGGCAAGCGCATCATTCTCCTGGCTGAGGTGAGATTTTCTCGGCTTCAACCTATTTGTTTGGATTCCAAGTAATAGATTTAAGCTAGCAGCAAAAGGTATCTTAAAATATGTGGTTATTTGGGTGCTATTTTGGGGATTTATTTTTGCTTAAGTCTCAAACACTGTGTTTTATCCTATCAGGGCAAGTTCATTCACAATTTCAATGGAAAATAGTGATATTAACGACTTGATCAGGCATTAACAGTAATGTGTGATTGATTCATTGCAATTTCGTAATAACCACAATAGCGACCCTGATGATTACTTAAACTTGTTCTCTTCATGTCTACTGCAGGGTCGTTTGGTAAACCTGAGCTGTTCCACTGTCCCCTCTTTTGTTCTCTCCATCACTGCCACCACCCAAGCATTGGCCCTGATTGAACTCTTCAATGCTCCAGCCGGTCGGTACAAACAAGACGTCTACCTCCTTCCAAAGAAACTTGGTATGTTCCGTCAATTGCATAGAAGTATAAAAACACTAAGTTTTATACAGGAATCTTCAATGCTTCAAGGGTAGTTGTTAATATGGGTGGTAACTTGTGATTTTTCTACCTTGTACATGCATTAACGCTAACTTTGTGATCTATGACACCTACTGTTGCATTGCTTCCATGTACATACATATATATATATATGCAATCAACTTTACTGTGTGGGCTTTGACAGTTTCCTATGCAAGGTTATAATGGTTTAAAAAAAAAAGGAATTATATATTGAGATGTTTTGGTATTCTTCTGCTCTGTAAAGAAAGTTAGCTGAAAACATAATTGCAAGTGGTTGTAAATCCAATAAAGCTTCTCAATGTAGCAATGCTGGCTAGTTACAAAATACACAAAGTCAAACCAAGTTATAAAGGAAAGTACAGTGTTGAACTGACTAGTCAAGACATATAGGAGACTTGTTTTGCACACATATGGTGTTACTCATATCACTCTTACTATTAATACATTTTGATGGGGCTATTAATAAATTGCATGTTGCATATTTCATTCTCTGTAGATGAGTATGTGGCAACTTTACACCTGCCAAACTTTGATGCTCACTTGACAGAGCTAAGCGACGATCAAGCTAGATACTTGGGCATCAATAAAGCCGGACCATTCAAACCAAATTATTACAGGTAAGTGTAGAACAGTAGAACCAAGGAGATCAGTAGGAAACTGTAAGCAGGATTTGTTATACTATTATCAATGAAATGCTAGTTTGCTGCACTTTTCATGAGGTCAAACATATAACATACACCATGGAATTTTGGTCAGAAATTGTTGGGTCCTAACGAGTAGTACCCAAAATGAGATGGCAGTTGAACCATTTTTGATGTTGAAAAGATTAAGGCAAAAGGCAAGATTTTCCGATGATACATTCATGTACACTCGGTGTGCAGCAGCTTGGGGAAACTTTTTTCTATGTTTACTTTGTATTGGTTGCAATTTGTAAGTACCAAACAGGTATTTGCAATGCCTAAACAAGAACTACGGTCGACAGATTTTTTAAGACTTATTTTTTTTGTTAACGTTGTATGAACTTGTTTTGTAACATGTTGTTTATCTACACAGGCAACCTCTAAATTTTAAACCAACCTTTCTTTGTCTTTCAGATACTAGATGTACAATATCAAAGAATCGGTGCATTTTAACCAAGGCTCTAGTGGTCTCTGGAGAGCATCGTTACTACCTTACAATCATGTTATTCTAATGTCAGTCAAGAATTCATAGGCTAGTTTGAAGTTAAACCAGTGAATATCCTCAAATCTTTTTAAGTGAAGTTTACCAATTCCCTTTTTCTAGCAATTGGAACCATGTTTGCTGGAATGGTTGAAATATTTTCCTCTTTATTATTTGTATTTATCAGGGAATATATCCACTGACGATATTGTAATATTGGTCCGAAAACCAATAGTGGGTTCTCAAAACACTTTCGTTGGGCTGCAGAATTTTTCCAGATGATGAAAAATATTTATCCAGTTTAGGAGCTTGACAACCAAGATCAATTGGGTTAATTTTTCTTTCACATCACATTGATAGTCCAAGGGTGGGGAGGGTGGTGCTTATGTGTTGTTGTTCAGTCCTCATGGAAGATCCTTGTTCTTGGGCCTAGAGAGGACAACTCTGACATCCACAGGGGGTTCGTGGGGGGGGGGGGTAAAATTAGGGAAACCCTGGCCTAGACGTTTGCAGACAGCTCTTGTAAAGTGTTTTCCAATTTCATTGCTCACATTTTGTGGATTTGACTTGAAATTTGTGTAGCCATAAAATTAAAATACCGTCAATGCTGTATCTTTACAGAGATTTCACGAACTTCAAATTGGCTTATCATGAATCTTTTAAAGATAAATAGAAGCTAAGAAAAAAAGGAAACTATTGTGAATGGAAAATAACCTGTATATTTAGAGAACATGTTTTTAACTGTATAAGAATTTATAAAGTGTAAGAAATTTCTTCTCTTAGTAATGTTTACTTCATTTTGTGTTTTGAGCATACAAACCAAACAACTTGGTAGTTAAAGCAGCATTTTGCGTCGTTTTCTATGATTTTTCTCAACCTCACTGACTCCACTATGCCATAACGACATACATAACTA
>JXUT01149836.1:0-10992 GCA_000934455.1 Apostichopus parvimensis | reverse complement strand
CCCACAAGAAAGAACAGCCCCCCCATGGCCCCCCCACTCAAAAAATCCTAGCTACGCCACTGGGTGTGTGTGAAAACATATACAGTACTACTGCTGTAACTAATTGCAAGTAGGCTATATATACTGTACAGTATTCTTTTGCAATTTGGAACATTTCTTTGCCCATAAACATATTTGCATAGACTGATGGCAACGTTACACCATGTCTTCATTTCTTTTAATTATGACTTCATGATTGCCACGGCAGCAAACCAGTGTTTGTCTAACATTTCGATCCTGAAGCAATTCTCCTCTCTATACACTCGACCAGTCTCGAATCGCATTCGAGACTGGTCCAGTATGCAGAAAGTTGGTTTAGGCATTTATGAATGTACAGTATATATGTGCCAAATAATCCCAAACTTTGCATCCATAAAATGATATCATGTACATCAGGAATCATGTTAAAATTAATTTAGTGCATAGTTCTTTTCCAATCTCTATTAAGTGAAATGATGTCACACAAGAAGCTAAAGATGTACAGTACATTACACATACATTGAAGTCAGGTTTTTTCGTATGGTTATTTTTTTATGTTAGACTATAGTGATATATCCATATAACCAATTGATGCATAGAAAAGTTCCTTTTCATACATAATGAAGGAAAGTCAATTTTTTGAGATAAAAAAACCAAAGTGTTATATGTTTTCAAATCATGTGATTAAATGTTAAAAAGTGTTCAAAGAAATGCTGAGAAATGAAGAGAACCTTTAACTACACTTGTTCATTAAATTCTTCTTTAGGTGAAAAATATCTAGGAGGCTGTTTTAGGTTGATCAATTTGACTGTTGTATTGTGATTAATACCTACAGGGTTTGCAGGATTACAAAGGAGTTGAATGATTAGTGTTCTGTGTCAAATCTCCCAGATAAGAAGTGGACAGTATTATCCGTATCATTTAACAATTCCAGTACATTGGTAAAAATTGTTATGAACCAGTTGATACTGTTTTTTGTAGTACTGTTCAGTAGTATATTGTTGTTGTATTCTAAACTTGCAAGTGTTATAAACAAGGGTACATGCCCTGTGATCATCAATTTTCATCTGTGCATGATTACGATATACCACACTGCACAGAGGCAAAGCTAATACTTGGTGTAAGATGATTGTAAAGTTTGAGTGAAAATAATCTCTGAACTGTCTATTATCAACAGACAGTGATTGATAGCAGTTTGAAACCATTCTGCATGAAACTCACAATACCATTTTATATGCAAAAGCCATCTGTCATGCTAGTGATAGGCCTCTAGTGTTTATTAATTATTTCACAATGCTATAGTATTCTATATCGTAGGTTAGTTAGACTGGAAAGCTAGTACAGTGTGTTTGTATCTAACACAAGCCCAATCTATATGCTTCTATTGTAAATGGAACAAAATTCTCGCAATGAACATTTAAATTGTACTGTTCATAAAAATTAATGTACAGCATGATCTATGAAATGACATCAATTTTCTTGAGTAAATTGAAATATGAATATTTACTACAGTACATCAAAATGTACAGCAGTACTGGTGTTGGGCAGGCCTTGTCATGATATATTATGGTAGGATCAGAAATGAAAGGAATAAAAAATGGGAAAAAGTGAAGAACAGCTAGACACTTCAACTGCACAGCCTGTCATGATTCAAAACATTTCACAATTTGAAATGAAAGATCCCCTGAGAAGTTGCGTGCTATGCATTATTACATACTTACTTGTATTTTTACTGCGGTATGTTTGCCTTCTAATAACAATAGTGGGATGAACAGTTATTATTGCTAGCAACTTTCAATGTATTTATAAAAAAACAGTGTATCATCCTGTCAGGATACAGATCAAATTCTCTGAACATATTACAAAATGTGTGTAAAATAAGTTGGCCTGACGTGTTATGTTTTTAACCATAACATATTAAAAAGTGTTAGTTATGGTTTGGACACGGTGTCAGTACCAGTAAGAATTAAACCATTTACATTGGCAGAGCTATGTGTGATGATTCCTCTGTAAACCATTTGCTTTTTCTCACTGCCAAACATTGTATCGCTTTAAAGATGTACTCAGATCTCATGCTTGTAAATTGTCTGTCTTTTATCTCCAGGAGACAGCTGAAGCTTGTGGGATCAACTGTATGCCAACATTTCAATTCTTTCATAAGACAAAAAAGGTAGGTTTTTGCATTTTTTTTTACAAATTAATGGTTATATTTTTAAAAATGATGATTGAAAGTACTGTTTATGGTTGTATGAATGTAATCATATGCTGTAATTTATTGATAGACAGCAAAATTTAGGATGGTTTGTTTACTCACAGTGTCTATGTTACGGAAACAACATGTAAATAATTCGTATTCCAGCAGAAAGAGTTTCCAAGGGTGTTAAAGCATAAAAGAAAAGATGGACGAGGTTTCGTATGGTATTTTGAATAATAAATTTTCTATATATTCTACAAGTATTATGGATAATAATGGTGAATGGTACAAGTAAATGAATAACAAAAGGTACAGTTAAATTAAGGCGCCAGATAGAAAGAAATAACTTATCTAGTAAGACTGGGTCTGAAGTCGATGAACTCCATGTATAGTAGAGCTGGGCCTTTGCGATGATCCGAGATAAAGAGTGCTTCATCAAAAGGCACGGCGCGGAATTATGATTAAAAGTTCATCCAAGGACAGTATTACTATTTATAATGGGATCTACTTCAATTCACTGGATGGAGGTCAGATATGGTATGGAAAAAGGAAGGTCCATTCTGGAGTAGAAGTGATTAGATACTTAGATGAAATTAAAGTCACTAAACACTTGAAGATCCTTCAGTCAAAACTTGAAGAGATGCACAGAACGTAGTAACAATATGAATATAAGAGGTAACGCAATGTTACGGCAAAACAATAAAGAACCCTGCTATTGGAACGGGGTGAGAGGGGATGGTTCCCCAACAGTGTGGATTAGCGTGGACGGTTACAATGGTGATGACGTAGAGATGACGTCATCAGTAAATGTGCATTGTGATTATGCAAGAGGTAAAGCATGCCCATAACAGTCTACTTGAGCAGCATTGAGGCATATCATTGGCTGTTGCTACAGTTTAATGAATGCGTCACTGGTTTGAATCCTGTTCTAATCAAGCATCTCCTTGTTCATTCAACATCCCATGCATGTTGTTAGTTCACCAGCAGTATATGTACAAATAGCCAAATTTCTCTTTCAAAAATGACTTCCTTGACACTTTGAAATCAGGTGCAATGAGAAGTAAGTTTGCTCCTTTCTGAATGGTAAAGACATGGCTAGATTGAGATTACCCTCGACGACTAAACATATTTAGAGCAGAGCTGCAGGACCTGTAATCCTGATGTCACTGGATTGAATCGAGCAATCATTTCTTTGCTCTTGCAAAGTTTACTTGGGTTGCATGACAGTGATGAATTGTAAAGGTGTTTATAGGTAGCACATACATGTTTTTTTTCCCTTCATTTTTTCTTTTTACAGTTAATTACTCTGATCAATCTATCAATGTGGAGAGGTCAGTCTGTCACATGTTGAGCAAGAATAAGCACCTGTAAAATGTCTTTGTTTCTTGTATGAATTATTTATATGTTTTCTTCATTTTCTACAATTTCTGTTTTTAACAACAGGTTGGAGAGTTTTCTGGTGCCAGCAAGACTAAGTTGGTGGAACTACTTGACAACATATCAGAAAAGATTAAGAACAAGTAAAAGCCTTGTGAGTGTATCTGGTTCTCTCCAGTGATAGTTACAGTAGTTGTAGATACTAATTCCATATAAGGTGACTGTGTGTCAAATTGGAAATTTGTGCAGTATAAAAGCACAGCCAAAAAAAAACTTGGCTGCAGATTTACCACACTTCTGCCCAGATTATCAGTTAAACACTTCTGAATGGACAATGTTTGTTCTGGGCTTTCATTCGTAAACATGTTGAACTGAACCGGGAGTGTGAGCTTACATTCTTTATCATCGTATCAAACATTTAAATGTATCTTTCTACGTCCTGTAAATCTAGTATGTAATGGACAAATTTTTTTTGAGAAATCTCAAAAGTGAGAATCCAGGTGCTATTGCTGCACACTCCAAGAATGACCTGTAGTCCTTAACATTTACAACTGCTACATTGACTAGTACTGTAATTGCAATGTTCTTTACTTTCCAATCATAAAACTGATTGACTTATTAATCTGCTTTACGACAAGATCCTGTGACTGCCAACATGACTATAAAATATTGCTGCTTAATTTACCATGGTATGGACAACTGTATCTTTTGATATAATCTGTATTGTTGGAAAGATGAACTTAAACCATTCATTTTGTAACACAACCTGGTAAATCATTGGTGCATAAAATTGATAATTAATACATCACATGATTTATACCTGTTCTGTGATCTTATGTGAATATAACTCACTGTTTAATGTCTGTACATTTTATTCAGAGTGCACAATGCCTGGAACATTGGTAAAACAAAAGGAAGATTTACTATGAGGCAGTATTATAGTTAGCTAAAATTTATATAAGTCCATAATATTTGTAAAAGTTTTCTAATATCATTCATGCAATAATCATAATACCACTATATAGATATTAAGTGGGAAACCCTGCACCCATTGTTTACTTTCCCTTGAATGTATTATTCCTTCAGTAATTGTTAATACTAAATTACTCAGCCAGAACTCTTGTCTTGAAATTCATTGCAATATAATAAACACATGTATGGTATAGGCGATAGTTTGAATACTGTACAACATCATATTTTGAAATTGCAATTGGCTATAAAATTCCTAAAAGGGATCAAGTCCTTAACATAGGGCACTTTTGTTTCCAATTAATGTACTCTTTATTCCTCCTTTACCCTCTCATACTTAATTGTTTTACATGTTAAAACATGTTTCTTGCCTATAACAGTGCAGTAAGTAGAATTGAAACTTAAGTTCATTAGCTCTATAAAAATGTAGTTGTAACTCTTCTGAGTTTCGTCTTTATGTATCATCTTTGTTTGAATTTTATCTTTATTATCTTCATCAGCATTGCACCACAATATGCAAAAAAATTAGAATTTTTTTTGTCACTCACCATATTCAAATTTAAAGGGGATTTTATAATGCTTTAATTTTCTAGGACCTGATATTTGATAGGCTTACAGCAGACATGTGATTATTCATATTCATACTTGTATTCTAGCATGGTTGCCTGTACTTGTGCTTGTTTACAGATTTGTACTTGCTTTGTGCATTTTCTGTTTACAGGTACAAGCAAGTAATCATGCTAGAGCCTTGTACTGGCAACAAAGGGGAACTCTCCTTGTACTCTAATTCATGCTGTTACAAGTTTTACAACAAATAAATATATTATAAATCATTGCCTAATTGGGTTGATTTACATAGTAAGCTATCCCGGATGTTACATGAAAGTTTGGATGCTTCATCACACTTACCTATAATACTCAACAATATCAAACAACAAAGTTCAATAACATTGCTACTATCATTGCATTTTAATAAAATACTGACTTTTGTTGTCATGGATCACAATACAGAAAAAAGAAGCCAAAAACATACACATAAAATACTCGTACACACAATTTCATTATTAAAAATTGAAAATTTGTGTAGTCTTGCTTGCCATAGATTTAGTGCTTATTTCATCATACTTCTGATTTATATTATATTGCCATCAAAATTATGATTACCAATGGACTTCGCTTTTGTGAATAAAACAGCAATGTCCGTAGAGCAGGAAAATTACTATACTTGACTTGAAATTTAGCAATTCATCAGTCTATGTGTGGGGAGCACAAAATTAGATCAAATAATCTGCTGTCTGTGTGGCATTCCCATTACTTGACTTGAGTGGCACCTCAGCAATTAAATACACCCACAGTTTTATTAGACTTGGTGTTTTACACTGATATTTTCTGCATAGTCATTGCTGAGCAGTGTGAACGAAATATCTGTTATGTGTTAAAGGAGCATTTTGTGGTTGTTCAGTATTTTTCCTAAAGTGACTGAATATTACTCAAAATAAGGTTGCATTTTATCACACTAAGCTAAAGGCACTCTCCTACATCTTTCTCACGAAAATATGGATCAAATAAAAATGTCAACAGTTTGTCGTAAGCACAGTTAAAATCATTATGGAAATGTCAAGAAAAAATAACCTCAAAAAACAAATGGACTTCAATTAAGTCCTGCACCGCTTGATCAAACTTGCCTAGTCAAGCTAATGACCTCTATTAAAATGAGGTTTTGGTATATATACACTCATTAATAAAAAAGACCAATATTAACCCAAAAGTCTGCTTTAAAGGAACATAGATGTCAGGTAAGGCTCTTATAAGAGACACCTAAAAATTTCTGTCATCTCTTCTTCATCAAAAGTGACAACTTTAAGCCCTAGAATGTACAGAGATGCAATAATATTTAGTATGATATTTCTTATTACGTCATCTTAACACTGTAGCAGCATTATGCATAAATCATTATAAACATGACCGAAATGATACCAATCTTGATGGCCAACTTTTTTGTCACGCATGTGTAGTAAAAGAGACACTCAATAATGAAAAGATATCCTCTTCATACAACTTTGTAAACCTGGGTCAAAATGTTATGAAGAAATACCTATTCATAATAGGCGGAGTGTATAGCCTAGTGGTTAACGCCGGCGTCTCCCAGTCATGAGATCCCCGGTTCGATTCCCGCCGACAGCAATGCATGTTTGTCATCTGGCAAGGGTGTTGTTCAATAACAACTTCCCGACATGGACGTTAAATGGATGTGTGCCGAGAGATTGACTTCGGTCAGCTTGCGCGTCTAAAAGCCTCCATGGCTTCTTTCGCGAGTTCCTGCTTGCGGAAAGATCACAAATACATACATACATACATACATACATACATACATACATACATACATACATACATACATACATACATACATACATAATTGTGCGATTGTTTACTAATTGTTTTTAAGTGTCGAATAGGTTGAGTTAGACTGTTGAAGTTGGTATCACATTGGTCATGCTTATGAATGAAATAATAATGCATTAGTAGTGATCTTAATGATGCAATGAGTACCATCAATGCTTTCATTCATGATTGAATGTTTAATTACTTTTATTCACACAACTCTTCAACTTAATAACCTAGCTTGCACAGTAACTTTCATTACTGTTTTCAATTACACTTTGTGTACCGTTTCTTGCGAAGTATATTTAATCCTGTGTGAAAATGCTGCAATGAGTCAAGTTCTGATGGGGCTTATTGTCAAGTTTGTTTGCAATTCTGAAACTGATTTGATATAACAGTCCATATTTTCTTCGTTCAGTACATCTCACTCGTGACTGATGCATATATCACCCATTTCTTTGAGAATATTGAAGCACTGAAATGTTCTACATACTGTACATTTCACTATACAGTTTTCAAAATCAAAGTTGTACGTTTGAGTGAGTATTTAATGTAATTTTGTTCTTTCTTCTTTTTAGTCAATTAATTGATTGTTTTTATGCCTTGATGCTGACTCCTTCTTTCATGATGTATGTACTGTTGAGAGCTCAAAATATAGATGGATATTTCATATACTCAGCTTTGTATTTGAGTCTTTTCATTTTATCTAGCTGTTTATGCTATCCAGACTATGAACAGGTACCCATTGATTATCTCTGATGTGCTTAATGGTGAAGATTACTAGTTTCAATTTATTTTTTAAATTGATATACTTTATTAAATTGATGTACTGTTTGACACTTCACTTTTAAACTACTTTGCTTCCACCTAATCAGTGCCATGGTATATGTTGCATACAGTATATACTTTATGTTAGCTTAGAATGAATAAAGCACTGCAAACTTTGAATCAACTTGTCCCCACATCATCCCAATATTATTGTTGTTGTCATTCCTCAGAGTTATGTCTTTGGATTTTTTGTTGTTGTTTCTAACATATTTTAATTCCTCTCGAAGCAGGGGAATTGATACTTTACCAGAGTAGTAATTCCCCTGCCCTCAAGGTGACTGTGATGGTGTTATATTCATACACTAAAAGTAACCATATTTATTCAAGAAATCAGAGGGCAAGATATTGATCTTCACCCCCCACCCCCTCCCCTCCATGTTGACATTAGTGTATTAGTATCTACACTAGTCTGTAGGGAGTGATGGAAGTTTGAGGGTTTTCTCAATGTTTGCGTTGTGGTTGGCATTTTACAGTTGGTGTTCAAAATGCCTGCATTTCTCTAATATATATACTATAGGCATGCACAAAGTACCATTCATAATTCACAAAAATTTATGGCTCTGTTATATTACTTTTTATGTGAGCCATTAAGTCATATCTAGATGAAGAATTTTTCATGTTCACTCAGCTGTCTCTGAGCAATGTTAAAGTCTGAATGATATCTTACATGAGATCTGTCCTGTCGTTCAATTAAGTGACTAGTTTACTGATGTATAGTTTACTGATGTATAGTTCAAGCCTTTGCCAAGAATTTATACTGCTGTTGAGATGTTGAATTACGTTTGTACGCATTAACAAATCAAGCCATTGAGTTGAATATGATTTTTTTAAAGCAGTTGATGATTGCATTCCTTTACAGGCTGACAGACTCCATTAAGTCCTATAATCAATCACTGCTATAGACTACACAGTAATCATCATATGTGACACATACTAGCCCGGCAGACGGCCCAAATTATTCTTGATAACAAAGAATGAACAATCAACATGCAGCTACTTTGGTTTAATTGTACTTCTTGTTAATGTGACCTGGCATAGTTAGGTGGTGATAAATTCTCAAACCTCAGCCTGGTAGGATGGATTTGAAAGGTAGCATTTAACTACAAAAATTAAAAAGCATTTGGAATGTGTCGACTTTGTTGGACGGTGGCAATTAATATGCAGCCTGTAGCTTTCCATTCTTTGTGATATTCTCCTTTAAAATATGCTTAATCTCTGGTAACCTCCTATAAGGCTAATCTGATGATGAAGTTGGCTCCTCAGTGCATCACTAATTGTTGATCTTTTGTTCTATAAATTTTAATAATATGTTCCTTTTAGCTCAATTTAATAACAGGGCACCCTTAGAAGACATTGAACAACATTTGCCCTTGACAAATGTGTAATACATTGTAAGTGACACTTGTCATTTGTGGTCATAACATTTGTATGTTTTCCACTTACTTTTGTGTTGCATTTAAGGAACTGACCGAATGGTATGTGTATTAGAATGTATATATAAGCACTTTAATTGGTGGACCCAGATGTATAAAGAGTCATTTCTCAAAAATAAGGACTACAACCTAATAACAGTGTTATTAAAGTCTACAACATATCAAATTAATTTCTTGCCTTAGGCATCCTTTCAAAATCTCTTAGAGTGGACAGTTAATCCATGTGTGTGTAAAATATTGCATAAACGGTGCAAAAATGACTATTAACCCAAAGCAATGTGCATTGTCAACATTGAACATTCTTTTGTGATCCTGAGGTTAACTAACCCCTGCAGGCTGTTCTAGCCATATTTCATATCTCCAATCTTTCAAATCTTGTGTAACATATTCCCATGCAGTCAGATGTTGTGCAAGAATTTACATTAAATTAGCAAAAAAAAGGAGTAAATTAATTATTTAAAGTGATCAATTCATGAATGAAGAAAGATAATTCTCCAGTGACAGATATAGATTGTTTGTTCAACTTACAATTTGCTGAATATATTATGATACATCCATTGATGATGAATGGTTGAAAAATCCAGGTAATGATACCAAAACTTTGATCTAAACAAATACAAATATTTTAAGTTTTGAAGATATATTGTGTAAATATGAAGCATTCAGCATGCAAGACAACAGTAGAGAGAACAATTAATATGCTGCAAATGTCTGTTGTTTCCATCATAATGTAGAACTCATTTGTATACAGAGAAAGATCTTAAATTAAACAAGGGTATTATTTTTTGAAGCTAAGTTGCATTGACTAGTGTCAATTCTTATGTGCTTGATCAAGCAGCTAAGTCAATTAATAATTTATATATTCTTGTGTTAATAAAGTCTGTGGATGTGTAACATATGTAGCTGCCAGTTCAGCAAGGTTTGGGATTCTGTTGTGCTACACTTCTAATTTCTTTTCCCTCTCTGTTAGATTATTGTTTCATAATTGCATTAAAGTAGGAGAAACCGTAAGATTCACACATCAATAGGAGTCATGGATGCTGGAAAAACATCATGGTGAAGAAAAGAAATAAATACAAATTTGTTTCCTTTGAACACGAAAACTGGTTTCTGGAAAACAATCCATCATCAAATGTTATGCAGACATGGCAAAATAATTCCAATAAGCTGCAACCCTGAATTTTCCTTTTTTAAATTAGTATATTTCCAGGATGCCCAGACACAAAGATGAGGCCACACTAGGGATGCATGGCAATTTCATCATCACTGAACATTGTTCAGAATCTTCTGTCTCCCTTCACCCTCCTCAATCATCAATCAGCTTTTTGGATCCATGGTTTGGACAAGTGGCCAAATAAGAAAGAAAAACAATATTAAAGCGAAAAAAATGAGTAAATATTAAGCAGGAACCAGGTCTGGTATCAGTTAACAACAAGATTATGATTATAAGAGGTCAACACTTTATCAAACAAATATAGATTGAGACAAGAATGTATAACGGTGTATTGGTGTTCAAGTTTAACACAGAAATCTATGTGAGACATTCCACTTTTTATATTACTGTATTGTTATATTCTTATGTGAGAAATATTTTAGAATAAAAGTAAAAAAATGTTACTATGTTGAAATTCTCCTGAAAATGCTTTGTCATTGTGAGCATGCCGGTGTGACAGGATTTTTTCCCCCCTGAAAATATTCCCCCCCGGGGGGAATATTTCCTAGGAAATTTTCCCCCCGGGTGGAGATTTCCTAGGAAATATTCCCCCCCGGGGGGGCATTATTCCTAGGAAA
>JXUT01149814.1:0-18036 GCA_000934455.1 Apostichopus parvimensis | reverse complement strand
ACTTACACCATGGATGTATAACTTATACTGTGGGGCATGGTCATATCTTCAGATCTCGGTAGATATTTACCATTCCTTACATTAATTAATTACTGCATAAACTAATCACTGAGAGAACATCTGCAGATTTTTTTTTTCATTTCATAAGTCAAACTTTTTTAGATCTGTAATCATACATAATACTGGTTCGAATTCCATTTTATTTTGTGTCCTTTCAATCCCATTCTTGCCAAAAATAACTCATGTGGGTTAGGTCATGGAGCTATTAACGGAATAGCTCCGTGGTTAGGTCAAATCTCTATTGATTCTGTGCAGCACACCCTGTAAAGAAATGAAATCAGTCACAATTTTGTACCGTAGGATAATTTTGCACAGTTGGGAGAACGGACAAGGCTAGTTTTTTTTTTTTTCTTTTCTTTTTTGGAGGTCACTGCATGGTTAAAACCCTTATTTCTAGCACTCATAGATATTTGCTCTTTCCAAGTCAGTTTCTTTTTGCAAGAACAATTTGGTGTCCTTGTCGCTTGAGAGCTATCTTTGTCTCTGAGTAATTCAACTTGACATTTTGTGCTCATAAGCTGAAGCACAAAACTGAATGCAATGATTAAACCATGATGTTCCCTACCAGCTGTTGATCTGTATTTCTGGATATAGTTTTGAATGAATCATATTTCCTTTTTGTTTTTCATCTCAAAGATTTTATTTTGAAAGTTAAAAAATGGAGGGAAAAAAATGGATTTCTTTCCTCGCAGCCCTGTAGAGAAGAGTAAACTCATATAACATCTCACCTATTTTGCCTAATTTTCGTCTTTTCATCTTTGGAACATAGATTAAGTTTATGTCAATAGATATTTATGTTTTTGGGTATGCCTCCTTAGAGCCTTATCCTTGAAGCTGACAGAAACCAGTTTCTTAATAGCATGTAGAACATAATCATGTCAATATTTATTCACAAGTAAACAGGTCACCTGTCTTCAACATGTTTTAATATTCCTTTTTACGCTTTGAGTTTAAACCAACCATTTGACAAGTTTGATATCTATCACCACGTATTTATGTCCTAACATGTAGGCCATGTGACAGATATATGTCAAAACATATCTTCAGGGTTTATTGGCATTAACTGTAGCAATGTCCTGTCAGTAGGTATATATAAAGCTTTCCCAACAACTATGTCATAATTTCACCTTAAGTCATGTCTTGCTTTTCATTTGAGACTGCATGGGTATTAAAAAAACACTACTATCTGCAGGCCTAGCTTACATTATCCAATATCGGTCTGAAAATGGGGTTCTCACCGAGTCTGAAGTCGAACGCTAGATCCGTTATATGCAGACCTGACCTAATTGTATAAGATCTCATGAATAATGCATGAACTAAGCAGTTTGATACACTCGCCAGTTAAGTGGCACTGTTCTGTTATAACTGGCCTAGAAGTATGCACTCTGTTTCCCGTGCAAGACAGTTGCAGCATTTCACTTTTAAATTCTAGTCCGAAGAGATTTTTTTGTAAATTGGTAGTTTGAGGATGGTAATTAGCATACCTTGATTTTTTGGATGCACGTGTGAATTATCTATCTTAATCAAACTGTATGAATCATCAAGGACATTCCACCGGGCGTGAAACGAGGAGGAGCTTATAGGCTCTCTCCTCCCCTGCAGCTATGACCGAGACAACGGTGTGGCAAAGGTGGGGAGGGAAAATTAGAGATTTGGTCCAATAAGTGTGAATCAAGGTCAATTATTCTAGTGCCATTGTAACTGTTTCCCTCGCAAGCCGTCAAGACTGTGACTGCTGACAGGTTGGGGTGTTACTTCGGTTTTGGTCAAAACACATCACCTGGAATGACAGAAAGGGGCCTGCCAAATTCTTTGCCAGTGGCTAGTTTACGTTGCCTTTTAAAAACTATGTAGTTCTCTAAATTTGACCGGTGCATATCTTAAAAGTCGTTCTGTTTCATGTAGCTGTTTCGGTGTCGGTTGGAATGGAGTTGGTGTAGTTAATATTCTGGTTTTGTTTATTTATAACTTCTTCATGATATCTGAGCAAATCTCTTTAATTCTCTAGGATTGAGTGTTTATATCTAGCACTAAATGGGAAAAAAAATAAGAAGTCTTGAAATATTTGCTATTTACTAAAAATCAGGAAATTAGTAATGCAATTGTGGACCAAAAATGGTTGACAAAAAGAACTTTTCAGAACTGAATCATGTTTGTGACATTTAATTGTTTGCCAAAATATAAATATCTTTTGGGGAAGGTGAGAAAATTCTAATTTTATTCGAAAGAGATACATGATTGACTGTATGCAGTAAAAGTTTCTTTACTGAAGAAGCCCCTATTCAATAAATTCCATTGTCAAAATTGATTCTTAAACTGGTAAGTCATATAAGCAAGTCTGGGACAATATTGTACCAGAGAATGTGCCCATAGGGATAGCTAGTCTCTACCATGATTGATTCTACAGATGTCTTAATATCATCTGGAGGAGTTTTAGACAAAGACAAATTGAGGGTCATCTTGAAACTTTGATGAAGTGCTGTTCATGAAATGAAGTCATTCCAAAGTAATACTATCACAATAAATTTGATGTATACAGATCTTTGTTTTTGGCAATTTTTTTTTTTTTTGCACTTTTCGTTTTTGTTATTGTTCAAACAAATGAGTATAGTACAGATGTGACACAAAGCAGCTTTTTACATTTTTACTTGTCAATGTATATTAAATTTGACTTAAATACCAAGTGTTACCCAAATTTACTTTAGGTTCCAATTCATCTAAATTAAGACACTCTCCTATGTAACGTTTCACCAAATAAATGTTCATTGAACAATAATTGATGCTTTTTTTTAGGGGTTTTCAAAGATTTTGTCGCCAAGAAATATTTTGCATATTATTATTACTATCATATGTAGAAAACAAAAAAGATGTGATTTCAATTCTGTCTTTCTTGAACGTGCCTTTTTTTCAGAATTATGAACTCATATTGTGATAGGATTTAATAAATAGTAAATAAAAAAAATTAGACATTACCAAAATAAATGCAGAAAAAAAGATACCAAAATAAAATAAAAAACATGAAAAAATAAGGTACTGTACATGCTTTAAAGTTTACCATGTTATGAGTAATATTCGGGTCTGGTTTCGCAAGTATTTCCATCCGTCCGAAGGTGCCTCCAGTGTTCAATTTGTTAACCGTGCAAAGGTGGCTTGTCCTTGACTGAGAATGAACTTATCAGCTTGGTGATTGGGTCCAGTGAAAACTTGAGTGTGAGGTTTAACATAGTCGACAGCTGAAACATGAGTTGTCATTCTGCCTCTAAACTGCTCTGGTGTGTCTGGTCTGGAAGATCAAGGACCGCAGTTTTAGAGAGGGTTTATATTTGGGTTAATTTAAGCAGGGTTTCCACAATAACTAGCTTGCACACAATGAAAGACACAACAGGTGTATTAAGGTACAATTTGATAAACTATGCATCTCTCTGATTTACGTTTTTCTTATCTATGTTTGAACTGGGGAATCAAAACGAGTCAAAGAATTTGACAAATGTAGCAAAATTTGGCAAAGTCGGATCCCTCTCAGAGTAGAAGGTTTATGGAAGTAAACATTTCTTCAGAAGATCTAATCATTAAGTTCTTTAAATATGCTGCTGGAAAATATCTACCTCTATAAACACAAAGAGCTAATTACATAATTACAGCTGTTGACATTGCTTCATGTGAAAGTGGCAGCAAATTTGACATGTAATAATTGTTATTATAACATAATGTTCAACTTTTACAGAATTTGTTGACATACTTTTAAATCTCATTAACTTTTATTTCCAACTTAGGTTTCAGTATCATTTTGTTAACTAGATTGACTCACGTTTGCCTCAATTGATATGCCTCTGTGGTAACCCCCCCCCCCCAACCTCAAGCCCCACTTCCATGAACCTATGTATGCCTTATGAATGCAATGCACCCCACCTCATGAAAACAAGAGTGCCCTAGCTGCACTTCACTGTACTCTCCCTTTTTTTCCCCTGCCCTCCCCTCCCTTCCCATTCTCTCCCTACCCCTTCTTCCGTATAACTTCAGTACCCCTTCCATACCCTCTCTTCGCCTCCCTCCCCCTCCTTCTCCTATGTCATCTTGCAGGACTAATATTTTATAGAGTCACTCTACTTAATACCAACTATTACACATATATTTTCCTGATGCAAGTTTTTGCATTAATTAAACATTTCTTCAAAAATAATACCCTGAAGTTAGATTGTAATTTATCAAAATAATTCTTTCACACAAATCTTTTCTTCAAATGAGCATTAATCGGAGAGTAAAAATAAACTGAAATTTGTTACTCAATACACTGTGTTGTAATATCACATACTGTGTATATACAGTACGGTATATGGATATGTGGCACAAAACACAATCGTAAAACAAACCAACTAATGCATTTCACTAGTATGGGATTCTAGTATTTTAATCAAAATGTATAACTTCAAGTTCCTAGCTGATCCTTTTTGGATTTTAATTATAATGTAAACTGTGGTCAAAGTACATGAGACTTGAAGATGGTCGAATAAACGACAGAAAACAATAAAGTACAGCAAATTTGACACTTTTATGATTAACTACATATATTAATGAAAGTGCTTTTGAGCAACCATCCAGGGTTTTGGAAGTTAGATGTGAACTTTGGTCTTTCAGAGACTGGTCCAATTTCTTCAGTTTTACACAATATGATAGTAAAAGTACAGTATTAGAATGTTTCATAAAATATCTCCTGTATTTTTGCCTCATTCATTGCACTTTGAATATGGTTATTAAGTAGATATCAGCACCATACATTTCCAATGTTTTATCGAACTATGTGGCAGGTTTTTTTTTTAAATGCCAAAAGCAAGGTTTTTGAACATTACAAATTCCATAAATGACTGTCTTTAAATTAGTATGGGTATCACATCACACTGTCCCATGTGGGCAACAGACCGGCTCGAATTTTGGCTTTCCTATAAAGCAGTCTGTAATTTGATCCACCTTATGGCCTTGATTTATGCACCATTTGAAGGTTTTATAGTGAGTAAATATTCAGTAATAACATAAGAGAACTTGATTCGGTCCTCAACAGTCTATCCTCAGAAACAGTTTTTTTTTAAATATTTTTGCATAGGATAACACTTTTTCCCCCAAAATACATAGAAATTTTTCCAAATTTGGACTTTTCCTCCACTTTTTGATTTAATGAAACTTGGCTTGTCAAGCTAATTAGCTCTATTGATATTAGATTTTTTGTATAAAACTTGAATAAAAGAAAAATCCTATCGAAACCAACTCAAAAAGCCGCTTTAAAATACACCTGCGATGTCTGAGAGTAACACGAGAAGGAATTAAAAACCGCTGTGGAAAGTACCTTCTAGGGCCATCTGTCTAAATTTGAGGCCACTAGAGTTTGCAGTTTTAAAGTCACAGAAATCACTTCTCATTGTGTTGAAAGACATAATTCAGTGAATTTGCACTATTTGAGCTGTTTTGGATCTCCCAGAAGAAAACTTCTGAAACTAATTCTTGCATTTTAACAAAGTTTCAAACCAAGAATTTATTTGTCCACATGCAAAAAATGGAATGTTCTTATTTTATCCTAAAGTTGGTTTCTCTGCATGCAAAGCAATTGTTTTCATTTGCAATGTAAAACAGAAAATCATTAAAACTAGACAGTCCATATTGAGTTTGGTGTTTAGTACAGTAAATATAATTTTTCTCTAGTTAATTTTCAGGTTTCAAAGTACATTATGTTATGCAGATTCTTTGAATAAATTAAGTCCAGTTGGCTTTAAGGACGTGTACATAATCTTCACATGTATCCCCAGGTCTATATATCCAATCCAATGTGTCCTTGGCAATGTTTTTTCTGTGCATAACGTTTCAATCTTAAAATGAAACCCCTCAAAGTATGATAACCATTTTTAATGTTGTGCATATTGCTTCTGAAGAAATGCAAGATTTAGTCAAGACACTTTGATGGATGAACGCTAAAATTCAAAATGTTGATTTCTCAAAACAAAGACAATAAAGGCTGAACTGATTTATGTTCAATAGATTGTAAACCTACCAGCACTCTTGTGTTATTCATGGTTCAGAAGTATGCTTGTATCTGAGGTATGATATTTCCTACCAATATGTGCACAGTGGCCAATTATTCAATATAAAACCATATGAGGCAGGGCATGGAATCATTTATCCAGCATCGCAAAATGTTATGCCAAATGGGCAAACAGCTACGCTAGAGCAATTGGAAGATGCATGTAGCACTTTTTTAACACAGTTCTGAATCACATGTATTGTAGAAGAGACAAAGTCCAGAGCCTTCAAAATTGCTACGCAAAATTATGAATACTAAATTAATGCTCCCTAGCAACTGCAGACATTAAGGAGCCCCAAGATCAATTGAGCTCAAAGCTCTCAATTCCTGAGTGAATACATCCAGATTTTTTGTTCCTTTCTTTGGGTTTTATGCCTACAAAGCTTAATGAGGATGAGAGAGATGCCATATAAGGTGCCTTATATATATGTAGAAGCCCTCACATATGTTTAATCTCGTATTTTACTTCTGTACAGTTGATGTGGCTCACTATGTCAACTGGTTGACAGGTTTTCCAATGATGGTTTGTCAGTGAAAGATAACGATTATTGTCTTTTCTGCTTCTGCTTCTGGGGAGACCCCATACTTGGAGAAGATTGAATGTTTGAATATAACATGGACCTATAACAACCATAGGCATGTCAGGGGGGGGGGGGAGGGGAGGGAGGAGGTGGTGGAGGATAATTTTCTAGAAGAAGAGAGTGTAAAAGTGGAGAATGGATGGTAAGTAAGAAGGGGGAGGAACTTCTCCCCTATGCCTATAACTTCCAATTACCCATACATGTACAAATATCTCAGTATATCTAACATTCTCTTTATATAATTTGCGACAGACGATAACGTACGGATGAAAGTCATGAGAGAGTAGTGAACTGAAAGCAGGACAACGATTTATCATTGCAAGATTGTATAATAAAGTTGATTGCACATCATGTTTTATATTGAGGAATATAGTTCATAAACACGGCCAATATTACATTAAATTGGATAGCTAATTGAATTCCCTAACAGAGAGAGAGAGAGAGAGAATAAAGTACCGTGAGTCTTCACCTCCGATAGCGAGGAAGAGATTATTATTGGCAGTTACCGGGACAACACGTCAAGTTTGTGCGATATCGACCATCCTAGGAAGGGTTTGTCGATCAACTTGCACCCTCAGGGTGTCACTCTGTGAAAGTTTGCCATCCCCGTTGATGAGATATTAAAGTTTTATTCGTTAGCGTTTGGCCATCGAGTTTTATAGCTGCCAATCAGGTGTGCGGCTACAGACTACGGTTATTGATTAGCAACAGAGGCGATCTGTGAGTCAGAACTACTTCATCTTAGACCTTCACGGTATTGATTCCAGAAAGATTGGTCATCTCTACCGAAAGAAGGTACAGACCAAAAAAATTTTGACAGTCCTTTTAAAAATTTCCGCCAGGTAGATTTTGAATTTTTTTTTTCTTTCTCTAGTCCGCTGTGATGAGCGAGTGCACCTGGTACGCACATTAAATAAACAGAGAAATGAGTGTACTTCGCATGAATGGATCAGCCCTTTCACCTTGGGCTGCTGATGGAATGTCCGATGTGCAATTACTTCCATCAGAATCCCTTTAAAAATTTAAAGTTCACACCCCCGAGGGAACTTTGCACTTTTGTTCGCAAACATGAATGATATTACTAGACAATTAGAAAGCTACCATACCGTATACTATGGGGATCTTCAGCATTTCTACCAAGGACATTGTCATATCGGTTCTATAACATAGCCACAGATCCGGCTGTACGGTTAGGTAATAATGCGTGTGGTCTATATTATTGTAATAGATCATCAAAGATTTGGTAAAGTGCTGTACAGAAGAATCACACTTGCATGCACATGGCAGGGTCAACCATGTCTGATGTAACTGAATGAACAGGAGGTTGAAGTTGAACATGTTGTTCTGTGAACAAGTTGAATATGAATGTGAATGTTCTAATGAACATGAAGTTGTCTTCAGTTAGTTCAGTCCTCACCTCACATGTCTCCTCTCAACTATTGCACTATTATTTAATACGCACCGTGTGCTCTATTGTTACACGCTTTGAGTTTACCTCCCAGTATGTGTATATGTAGTACTCATTTTGATCGGCATACGGCCCTCCATCTACCTTCTGTTTTCAATAAAATGTGAAAGTCTATTTTATGATTGTCATCGTACCATAACTTAGCACTCATTATATAGCCTGTCTGTTCAAGATAATGTAGTTGTCCTTGAATTAGTATCAGGTTGAATAAGACAATTGTCAGAATGTAATGGATTGTTGATTATTCACATTTCACAATGTTTGAAGTGGTACGAGCACTTGCCAACCTGCCAAGTTAAGCAGCAACCGATTCATGATACAAAGCAGAGGGGCAGTGGAGTGGGGGAGGGGTGGGGGAGGGGTGGGGAGTGGGAACAGGAGTGGGAAGTGGAGTGAGGAATGGGAATTAGGAAGAGGAGTGGGAAGAGGAATGGGAAGAGGAGTGGGGGGGGGGAGTAGGAAGAATTTTTAAATGGCCTCAAAAGGATAGTGCCCTTGATGCAAAAAGATGTTTTGAAGGGGTCAATGTATACAGTTCAAGAAAGTTTCACCTAATCTCTTAAAGGTCGTCTGTATAGCCCCCAAATTATAGCACGCTATAATTTCAAGATGTTTTCAAGAAGTAATTTCTTGGAGGTCTTTATTCTTCAAATTGTTCTCAGACAGTCAGATATATGAACACACAAGATGACTGAATGTCCCATTACGGTAAATTTCCTCCAAGGTGGTAATAAAATAGTTTATGAATTTTGACCACAGGTGACCATATTTGGGGCCAATACAGCATACCTTTAACTGCTCATCCACCCTGTGAGTGTCAGTATTTAAATTTATAAAAATATGAGACATCTTCCCCGTAAATTACATATTTTTTGTTCTGCTTTGGTTAAAAGTACATTCCACAAGAGCACTTAAAAGTTGCTTGATATCCTCAGTTGGAAGCTGAGATCTAAAAGAACTTTTAATCCTGGGAGTCTGCATCTGATCAATTGTTGACTGAGTGACTACATTTGAATCTTAAACAAATATAAAATTTGTATAAGTCAATGGAGTAATGGAAAATTGACAGTGAATTTTTATCCATTTTGTTTCCCTCCAAATATCAAATTTGTCAGCTGAGTCCCCATGCCGTGCATTGTGTGTTTGTCGTACAGAAGTGCTTGTAAATAAAATATAGAGATATTAATAATACAAACCAAACATGTATCGTATGAAACGAAAAAAAGAGAGAATATGTGAGTTCCTTGAGTTGAATTCACATCTGATATGTCAAGGATATTTTTTAAAGTGACTTTCAAGGTACTCTTTGTTAATTTTCATGAATAAAGCAAAGAATTGATCAAGCTCAAAGGATCGAAGGACTGCGCGCTATGTGTGTGTGATTCTATTCCGTGTCTGATTTCATGTGCAAACATTGCGGTTGGCACCGGCAATCTGTGCTTGCTAGGAATAGAATGACTGAGGTACAGTATGCTAGCATGGTGCCAAGTTAGTGCAGATGTGGTGGTAATTTAGTGCAACGGTGGTGCTATTGCAGTGCAGATGTGGTGCTAATGACTAGTACAGATGACTCTTGCAAACGCTAGCTAACTCTATGCAGAGATGAGAAAACATTAATAACCCAACTCATTTTTCTCTGTGCATGAGCTGCACATTAATCAATTTTAATCTTCATCATAAATTTGCTTGTAAAAAGTCCAATTTTAAACAAAGTTTGAAAGTTTGCAAATGACACAGTAATATTGTATAAGAGTGAATTCATGACGAAAAAACAACAGATCAACTGGCATTTAGATTTTATCTGTGTGTGTTTGGTTCTTGAGGACTCTCTTTGGAAATTTGAAGAGTCTTCCTCCACGATGGTTTAAATGCATTGCAATTGTAGACGATTGTTTTAAAGATCTTTGTAAAGCTCATGATTGCCTATCAATGACACATCATTCCAGATTCTTTACCGTCTTATTCTTGTTAATATTTGAAGTCTGCAGGCGCGAAGCGAGGAATTTGCCAAGGGAGGGGCGAACCTGTAGGCTAACTATCAGAGCCTTAGATTCTGCATTGAAAACTATCTAAGCGTAGCGCCACCATGAGTTGGCGCGAAGCGTACCCAAAAGTTTTGGCTGAAAATGCCTCCCAGATCGCTGGAAATGGCACTTCCCAGGCCTTGTAAGTTGCATCTTAGCATTTTCTCTTTTGAAATTACTAGCGATATCATAAAAACATACAAACAAAATATGCTCAAGGGGGGGCGGCTGCCCCTTCGCCCCCCCCCCCTTGGCTACGTGCCTGGAAGTCTGTTCCACTATTGAAATTGTCAGTGGGAGCCACTCTGCTGTAACATTACGGTAGTATGGTTGTCTGTTTTTCATCTTGATTACTTTAGCCTTCGAGAGTGGGGATTTGCTATGTCATCATTACTCAACCCACTGCGATGTCCACGGGATATAATTTAGTTCTCTCGTGACTAAACGAGTAACACCCTCGTCGAAGTCTTAATTATTCCTATCTCTATGAGGTCAGAAATTGCAACATGTTTAGTTGCCATGAGATCACACTTGATTGCCTGCTTAATTGTAGCAAGGGCTTTAAGAATCGCTTTTTTTTTTTAAGCCTTTAGTCACAATAAATCTTTCTTAGCGATGAGTCACGTACATCAAACAGCATAATTAATGACACTTACATGAATATAGAGAAAACAAGAAGAGGGAAAAAAACAAAACTATGCCAAGATGCGGCAACATGTGTAAGATGTCTCTCTTAATGCGGAGAATGTCTCTCTTAATGGGGAGAGTAAATATCAAATGAAGAATGGGAGAGAGAAATAGGGTCAACAAACTAACGAGGAGAAAATGTGTACACATAAAGATATCTGAATCATTTATGGCAGAAATAAAATATAACTTTACAAAATTTTGGCTTTAGCTGTTTATCATAGGATTCTTTCGTTATTTTGTGAGTTTCTGATCTTCAGTTCGACTATACTTCAGTATGCATTTTCAGTTGTGTAAATTATTTCTTGAATGCACTCCCCAACCAACCAACCAACCAACCCCCCCCCCCCAAAATAGAAAATGAACAATATTTTATATCAGACTATGGAAGGAATATACAAGACTCAGATCTATATTGTCCAAAACTTTAGGAAACTGAATCTTTATTTCAGCAAAACAATATTTACCACTCTTCCCTTTGAAAAGTGCTTTCCAGTAAGTGATCGTCGACGATCACATGTGTGGACTTCATCAATATTAGATCATTGAAAGTGTCATTCAGCCAAACAACAATACCCATAACAGTTAAATTATGCGAACATTGTAGCATTATCAGGACTGGTTTTTGTGAACTCTGTTTCAAGGTTTGTTAAACCGGAAACCTTTCTTGACCAGAAAGTTGTCTGATGGATGACATAGCAGTTATCATAGTCAAAAACACTGGGTGTACCTCAAGCCTTGTTCACATTTGAGATCTCAAGGCGGATTTGACTCCCCAAGGACGATCAAGATCACTGTGTGGATGCTTCCAAAACTCGGGGTCAGACCCGTTGCAATCATGATCTCGCTTTCAGGGAGGATCCTGACACCGCAAGGATCAAGATTGTATTGCGGTCGCTCCTCGGGGTGATCCGATGCGATCCGAGATCTTGGGATACTCGGCACCGTCACTTCCACATGAACCGGCAAAGAAGTCATTTAAGAACATACAGAACAAAGTAAAAGGAAAAGGGGTTTGTTTCTGTTCTTCAATTGGTTTTCGAAACAACTTTGTTCAATCATGTCTGCACTGCAGTGATGTCGAATGGGGTGTCTTTTGCCTACCTCAGTATTTGAGAAAGTGGTCAGATGGTGGGGTATACATTCTCGTCAGTCAGATGGGGACGTTAAATGGCGGTCCCGGGAGCAGGAATGGGAGTGAATTCACACCCCAGCCTCGTTATTCTCTGAATACTTATCGAAAAAGAGAAAGCTTGTAATAAGCCTGTGTTCATCCACGATCTAACACGGATAGGGTCTCCAAATAAGCTACTGTAAGGCTTCCTTGGGTCTCTAAACTAACTAAACTAAACTAAAGCCCTCATGGTAAATTGAAAACAGTCATTGTGACCTTTTTATTGATTGCATAATGTTCTCTGTACGTCGGTGATCCACCTTGCGTTCTCAAGATGTGGATGCAATAACTACCGATCCGAGGAGAGACAAGATCCTGAGTCTCCTTGCGTTCTGAAATGTGAGCAAGGCATCTGGATCATACCAGGGATCAGATCTGCGATCATGATCTCGCTTTCGGGGAGGATCATTGATCCACCTTGCATTCTCAAATGTGGAAGCGTCAGGGTTCAACTTTACTAGTACCTCTCCGAGGATAGACAGGATCCTGATAATCCTAGCATTTTCAAATGTTGAGCAGGGTATCAAGCAACCACAAGGATGATTTGGTTTGACCAATTAAAACTTTTGTCATCTCTTTAACATACTTGACAATCCGTATAAAATTTATCAACCCTTATATTACATGCGTGTATTAGATAGTCGCATAGGCAGGTATTCTTTTGTCACTATCCAAGCAGACGAGAAAAACCATGCCTGAGAATTTTAGGGCTAATAATGTTACTTTACCTGTTGCCTGGATGCTCATTTAGACTTTGATGAGTCATAGCAACATAAAATATCAACATATTTAAAGAAACAATGAATCCCTAACGAGTTATCCCGTGTTGTCCCTTAAAAAACAATCAAATATCTCAACTGGGAAATAAATCTGATAAGATTCCCAGTTTCTTTTTGCTTCTTTTATCGCATTCGAGAATCAGCGGCAGTATTTCATCTCGGAGATCTCATCTTTATTGTCTCTCCGTTGAAGAAGAGACAATAAACTCTAGAGTAAAATGATTCTAAATCTTTGATAATCAATATATATGATACCAGCAGTCCCCGGGGGTACGTACATCTTGTATTGCCATCTCGACTTTTATTTTTTTCTCCTCTCTGCAGTTTTACCCGTCTCTCCAGTTGTCATTCTTGGTTCTAGAGTTTTCTCACATCCATAACTGGTGGACAGTATCTCATTTCAATCTTATTTTTCGATTTGATTTCACTTTCTCCGTGAAACATGAGACACAGGAATTGTCTGTGGTTGGTCATTAGTATCAAAAATTCTCACTCAGAGGTGTCAAGAAAGCAAAACAATTTTTTTTTTTTTTTTTTTAAACGTCCATTTTTTTTTCAATGTAACACATAAAGTGAGTAGTCTAGAATTTTGGAGACAGCCTTTGAATTTTGTGCGTATTTTTAGATGGGGAGGCTATCAAGAAGAAATTAATATTAACCAATAGGGATATGAATACAAAGTGACTTTTAAAGGGATGTAATTTGATAAAGCATGATAGCTAGGGTAGTGGGCTAAGGAAGAGAGGTGCCTCAAGTATTACAATGTCAGTTTGAGACTTCTATCGCTTTAAAAAACGACACTTAAATGTGGACACGATGTCTCTTGTTCCTTCCACTCACTTTTAAATGATGTGCTAAAATGGAAGGGATTGTCCCCTAGAAGTCACATTATCAAGAGATACCTTGGGAAAACATGTCAAAAGTGATCCTAATATGAGACATCTGGAGCAGCATTGGTTTGTATAGCAGCAGCTTCTGATCGAGAATTTGGAATTATATACACCAATGCATATAAGAGATATTGCAAAATCATGCAAACTACATACATACATACATGACTGGAATATTCTATTTACAAGCAAACTTCCCAGAATGTCATTTTTTTGGATATATACAGTACGTATGTCTCAAAGTTGTCTAGTTTTAAACCCAAGGAGACTCTTGTTGCACTGAATCTGATTCCCTCGCGTCGCATCCCTTGATATCGCACGGCCATAAATTTTACGCTCTACTGGACATTATGCATCTGATAAGGTTGCTAATGTGAAGAATTTAATTACCTGATTGTAATCCATGCATGTTTGACCCAAATAAACTTCTGGTCTGTGTATTCAAATCATGGTAATTATGTGAAAGTTTGATGCGTGTAACTGTATCTTCTTTGGTTTTTGTTTGCGTTGATATTCACACATAAACAACAGTGAATTTCAATGCAATACAGTGCATTTCAAATTAGAATGCTTCTTTAAAAACATTATCTTTATTTTTATTAATTTTTCTTTTTCTGTTGAAAAGGATTTATCAAATTCTGCTAATGTTTGTGTCCTCCAGACCATTTCAAAGTTGAACATTGGTTCTATTTGAAAGGACTACATGCTAATTTTTGTACAAGTTTGTAAACAATCATGTGTTGTGTTTTTTTATTTTATTATACTGTACTTCATACTCCTATCACATAAGGTTAAGAACTGTTCATACTGTCAGTATGAGCAGTATGAATATCATACTGTACTTCTACCAGATAAAGGTTAGGAATTGTTCATACTGTCAGTATTCAAGTGCTATGAGAGGACAGCATAGAGTGGCAGCTCGCTATAGGGTTTCCCCTGGGATTTCTCATATGAGAGGCAGTAACTGGTTTGTGACACTGGAGGATGTGAGCATACTTGGGGGGGGGGAGGGGGGGAAAGGTCTGGTGGCATGGTCGGAAAGGATTGTTAAGCATCCTACTGTCAATGATCCTAACAATAAATTAGATTAAAGTGCTATGTTAAATAGGCCAAAGAACTATTATTTGTTGCTATAATTTAGTGTTCAAAGTCATTTTTTAAATGTCAGATGATGGTCTGGGTTCAACAAGTTGTATTGCAATCATTGCATATTTGATTCCTTCTCTGAAATAGTGAGGCCGCGATGTTGGTAATATTTTTGCGAGGCGGTCGCAAAATACAGAGAGGTGGCCACCTCACAGAATGAATACCACCCTGAATGGGAAACCCCGGAGTGGTATGAGCATTGCATAACTGTCCCAACAACTGGATGGATAAAGTAGTATAAAAAATCGAAGAGCAATCTACAGTTTTCTCATCTGAAATGACTTTCTAAAATTAAAAAGATTTCAAATTTGAGTTAAAATGTTGAATTGGAAGCCACTCGATGTGTAAGTTGTAATCCATAAGCCCTTCCAAGCTTCTCCCACATTTTTGGTCGCTTAAGTGACGAAAAAACAACTGCTGATCATTATTATTATTATGATTATTATGGGTCAGAGAAAAACATTGGTAAACATATGTTTATTTAACGTGATATTAAGAAATATTGTTTGATAGCATTCTTTCAAACGTCATTAGTCCATAGCGAGGATAAGCACCTTCGGTCTGCACATTCCCTTGTCTGAAATGTATCAATCCTTACAATTTTTTTTCTTTACAGACGTGACAGCCTTCGTGACACAAAACTCAATAAAAATTGCTTTCAGATTGGAACAGAGGATCCCCCTTCTCCCCTACCAACATTATCAACGACAACCAGACAATACCGCAAGAGAAGCTGTCACAGCAAGTTTTATAATCCAGCTGGTTTCTGTGCCTTGCAGTTATAGTGACTCTTGCCTATTTTGTGCTAGTTGTTGTCCACAAAAAAAAAATTCATTTATTCCCTTATAAAAATCTATGTCAAAAAATTTGCAGTCATGTTTTAGTTCAAAAACCCGTCTTCGTTTCAGGAGGAATCGTGAAAGAATTGTTACGTCAGACGAGTAACCGTGGCAACGAGAAGATTGGTTTCCATGGTGATTCATTAAGTTAATGATGTAAACTTTGAGGTAATATGGTACTCTATTTATGGTAACAGTTGTGTCAACAATAATTCTAGCTTTTCATTTCCATTTTTTTGTTGCTTTTTTGTTTAACTGAGGCTTTACCATCTTCTGCTAAAATTGTCAGAAAAAAAGAAAAGTTCTCCTGGAAGTTTGATATTGTAGTCCATATTCCACAGAAGTCATGAAATGTTCTTTTTCATGGATATCCTTTTACAGTGTGCAGCTGTTCCTTATTAAAGAGCCTTTTAGGTCAGTGTTCCTATCATTTATACACATAGAAGGGCACAGTATGCTAGAATTCTGAAAGCAGAATGAAAGAAAACATGATTGTCTGTGTAATTGAGAAAATCAGGTCACTTCCAAGACAAGTTCTTATTTCTGGTCTCTCATTTCTTCTCCTAAGGTTTAAAAGGTGATTTCCCATGCTCTCATCATTTTACAGTGAAAAGGTTTTGTTCTGACATTTAATTAGGTGTTAATGTGATGTTTACAACTAAATATGTATGTCTGACTGATACAATGGACGAATATAACTGTCATGTTTCACAGCGTCCGGTTTGGAAAATATTAGTATCATGGATCGCATGATATAAACAAATGTACTTTGATGTATTTTTGAATGAATGAATGAAAGGAAAGATAAACAGAAAAGTTCACATAAATGTAGCTGCACTAGGTATTAAGCCCTGTCAGAAGAATACCATAGTTGGGTTAAGTTAATCCTCTGTTTTCATCAAAATAGCAGTATTTTTGAGATGTGAACAGGTGAAATATGACAATTTAAAAGTCATTTGTTACCCCCCTGTCTCTCATCCCCTTCCCCTCTCTTAATGTGCTGGATAAATAATGTTCAAAATTAATGTCAAATTTCTGCACCTTTCCTCATTCTACAATTTTTCTTCACTTATACATGAAACCAATTAACTGGTCATGTTTGGCGACATAATTTAAAAAAATTACAATCCTTAAGAAAATCATTTTTGGAAATTTTCTAATAGTTTTAGCTTTCTAAGAGTTTGGACCAGTGCATGCTGTCATCAATTTTCCAATTTTTTTTCACTTTTGTATTCTTTTACTTTCTCAAAGCTGCTGAAAAATGCACACAAGTATGTGGAAAGTACAAACATTGTAAGATTTCCATCAACAACTTTAACAAAATTAAATAATTAATTAAACTTGTTCCCAAGTTTCAATTCCAAGTTTGCTTTGAGGAAGTTACAGGTAGACACAAAGTGTTTCCTGCTAATTACTGAATATAACTGAACACATTTCGTGATGAATTACCATCGGTGAGATACATCTTAACAGTGTGAAGATGTCCATTCCCTGTCCGGATCATGGATAAAGGACTTCAGTTCACATCTCAGATTTAGATAACAGGAAGTGAATAAAAGTAAAAGAAGTAGACGGATTGAAAAAAAATTACTTTAAAAATGTTTGCTTGAAATTTGAGGGATTTAAACTAAAGTTTCACAAAATTTGCCAAGCACTTATTCCAAAGGGAGAACAAATTCACGAAGTATGTTTATTTTTTTGTTGCACTACGGTTTAAGCTGTTTCCTTTTAAATTGGACCAAAATTTGGGAGTCAGGTCAAGATGAGATGAGAAGATAAATTGCTCTTGCAATTTATTTGGAAGTAGTCAAACAAGTTATACAGTATTATTATCAGGAATGTTTCATTTTAATGTTATCTTACAATAGAGGTAGGCATCGCCTCTCCTTTGAACAGTGAGCAGGATTCACTACGATTTAGGCTCACAGGCTAACTGTGTAGAATCACTTAAAGAACGTTGACATTTTATGATTTAACGTCAATCTATTTTGTATCTTCTTTAGTCAGTTTGTGTCCTTTTTGGTTATCATTTTTGTGATTTTTGTGGTTCATATACATAGACATAGGACTGACTTACCCAAAAATTATATATATTTCTGGCTGGACACAGGACAAAGCAGACTTAACTTTTAAAATTGTAGAACACCCACATTGGGTTGTCATGAAAGATAATGAAAATGACAACGGATTGTTTTTTTTTTTCAATACAGTCAATTGATAAATTGGTTGACCCAAAGGTCAGCCTAAATTATATATTTTTGACTGTCTGATGAGAAGTTTTAGTCATCCCACTGGCTTGCCAGACAACACTAATAAATGCA
>JXUT01149785.1:0-12439 GCA_000934455.1 Apostichopus parvimensis | reverse complement strand
GAGACTGACTTTGGTCAGCTTGCGGCTTTGATAAGCCAATGATGGCTTCTTCGCGAGTTCCTGCTTGCAGGAGGATCCAAAATACATATCACAAACGTTAATAATAACATGAAATTAAAAATCCAAAAAGAGACTTCCCAACAAGCATTCAAATTGTCTGAAAGCAACACGCCTCCACCTATTAAAAAAACAGGCATTATAAAAAAAAAAAAAATTGAAAATAGAGAATTTTTTTTATGTAGGATTGTAGAGGGTACCTCTGTATGACGGCAACACCTGCCATGGCAAGACCTTTGGTGACCTGTCCATACAAATCTGCATTCTCGGCGCTGGCATTGCCAATGATAAACCTTGCAAGAACTCCCTGCATAATCAAATGAAGCAAAATATATTAGTTCGTCACAGAAGGATATCACCAATGGGTAGAAGTGAAGATCAAGCCCCTCTCCCCCTCCCCCATGCACCCACCCCCAGGATCCTAGATAGACAACTTAGTTAAATATAATGCTAATATAGATAGACTAAGTTTTTTTACAGTACCATGTACCAGCAGCCCACCCACTGCCCCCCCCACTTCCCACCTCCAAATCTTAAAATGGTATGTCCGCCTTTGAGGTGAATTTGTTGCATTGTTTTGTATCACAATCAGCTAATACACTTTAAGATGTACAGTTTAATTTACATACAACAAACCATAGACCACGTTTTTTTAATCGAAAGGTCTTAGAAATATATCAATTGGTTATTGAATAAATTAATTTTTTCCATGAGTGAAAACTTGCTTGTTTATACAGATAGCATCTTAGTTAAAAGATAATTTTAACAAAGTTGGTCAAAATGATTTCCAGTACCACGTACCAGCAGCCCAACCCCCCCTCCCCACAACCCCACCCCACCCCCTCCAAATGTTAAAATGGCATGTCCACCTGTTAGGTGAATCTGTAGCATTATTTGTATCACTGTCAACTGATACACTTTACGACATACAGCATTGTATTTTACAATTTACAGAAAACAAATCATTGACCAATTTTTTATTTTTTTTCATCAAATGGTCTTAAAAATACATGTTTACCTATTTAAAAAGATGTAAAATTTTTCCCACAAGTTTGAAAACTTACCTGGCTAATGGCAGCCAATTTGAAGAACGAAAGAGCAATGTAGAAGTCCCAGTTAGGGATGGGGTACGGTACACCAGCGTACTGCGAGTAAAGCTTGAGGAGGACTTCTTCTTTGGGTATACCTTCCAATGCATCAAAGTCTTGATCACCTTTCGAAACCAAGAGAAGAAACTCTTCAAATCATTTGTGCAAATTCGCTCCCACAAGAGAACGTTTCTTTAATTTTTCGAGAGAAAAAACACCCATCTTTGAAACTGCTCGTTAGACTATTAAATTGAGTGTTTTGAATCATAAAATGATTAGAGAATGTGTGACATTTTTAATCACTGAAGAATCTAATATCATATGCATAATTAAGCATATCAGTGCCTTGTATTTGAAATGTAGAATTTTAACAAACAGTTTGAAATAATAATAAAAAGGAGTATTAAAAGTCGCGATTAGTCATTTTACTGATTCAATTCGGAATGATACAGACCTGAGTTACCGAATGGGGAAGGCACATTGGTCGGCCAATGGTACGACATTAATGCATAAGCAAGGTCTGTGAGTGGGTCACCAAGAGTTGACAATTCCCAGTCCAAGACTGCCAGAACTTTCGACTGAAATAAGAGAAGAAACAAAATCATTTCTTTCTTAATTCGTGTGACATGCTCTTTTGATGAAAACTGTTTGACGTTTTTTTGGCAAGGTGCTCGACTAACGTGAGAAAATAGAGAGCCCATTTCCTCCAGCTGCTGAACTACACAGCAAAGGCTTTTAAATATTTACTTCTGTTTTATAATTTTACTATCATTTCTGTGATTATATATGAAACAATTTTGAAGGTAAAGCTTGGGCCGTTTTCAGCTGAGACCTGTGGTAACCAATAACTACTTGAAACCATGATTCTATGATACTACAGGAATTATAAGAGGATAACCCCCACCAGACCCCCCGACCCCCTCACGAATAAAAGAGTTGTCAGCCATGTTCCATCTGCGAACAGTTGTCTTTCCTGCACCAGTTAAATTTTCAGCATCATTTCACAATCCTACTGTGTAAAGAAAGAAGCAGAAGGGTGCATCTAATGGTCCTAAATCAAACTGCAACTCCGCTGCTCATGCCACTGTCATCCCCCTCCCTTCCCTCTCCTACCCGGCCCTCCCCACTGCACCCCCACAATTCACTCAATAGTTCAAATCACCAAACAACAATCTCAACTAAACTGGACGCAGATTTAATACCTGATGTGTGCGGTGAATGTTTACCATCCTTGCATAGATTGGGCTTACCTTTGTTGGATGGAAGATCATATTATCCAGACGGAAGTCACCGTGGACGACGGTGGTCTTCTCTGGGTCCTTTGGATTGTTGGCGTTGAGCCAGGTTATTAATTCCTCCATCTCTGGGATATCATCTAGACTTCCCTGTTTGTTGGAAGCTCTGTATTGTTTGGTCCAAGTAGCAATCTAATAACAAAATAAAACCCAGCAGACTACCAAGATAAAAGAGGCTATCTGTGCCCTGATTGGTTGCTTACTGTGCGTTGCACGCATAAACCCTTAGACAATACTCTCTCTTTTTGAAGCCTGGTTTTGTTGCACAATACTGTCCTCATTTAGATGATAATGGAAAGTTTGATCTTGTAATTCCTTGTAAAATATGTCATGGTTGTCAAATGAACACTGACTCTAAAAATATAATGACTTATTTTGAACA
The DNA here is from genome assembly GCA_000934455.1 of Apostichopus parvimensis. Taxonomy (NCBI): domain Eukaryota; kingdom Metazoa; phylum Echinodermata; class Holothuroidea; order Aspidochirotida; family Stichopodidae; genus Apostichopus; species Apostichopus parvimensis. Next base: position 9,617 of record JXUT01149785.1, on the reverse strand, counting down.
TGTTACAAGCTAAACCCTATGATTATAGGGGAGCATACCACATCATTTTGCTTTGTTTCTGATGGGGTTGAAATTGTACAGCTTTTTAAAGGAAGCATCACAGCAAGTGTAACGCTAGCTACACCCTGAGGAACTTTGAAAATATAAGAGCGGTCTGGAGTTTAGTAAAATCCACTCTTCTACCATTCAGTCAGAAAAAAAAAGACATTATTTCTGTAGTTAGTGTTTCTACTCAAGAGAGTATACAATTTTTAATAAAATGACATTAGTGGTTGTTTTTTGTCCCTTCTGTTACTGTTACTTGTCATTTAGCCTCTGAAGAAGATCCTGCTAGGATCGAAACGTCAGGCCAACTTACTTGTACACATTCTCTTACACAGGCTTTCTAGAGGATAAGCAGTTTGCTAACAGTTTTATTTTATATTGAAAATAATTATAGGTTAATATGTAAGAGACTTTTTCTATCTATCGACTCTTCTGCATTTTACGATGATAAACTCTTTGAGAAATGATCGTTTACAATCAGAACCGTGGTACGTATACTCTAGTCCATACCTGTCTCTGTCTGTAACCTCCGATTTTACCGTAGTTCCCCAGACCGATCCTTCGGAAGTTGACACTGTGGAGTTTGGCCAAGGCTGCTATCATGGCATAGTAATAGCTCTTTCTCTCATTTGGAGGCATCTCCTGCAGGGTGATGTCACGGAAAATCCGACCCTGGCCAAAAGAATATCAAAGAAAATGGAATTGGAAAAGGCTATTACAGTGGAGGGAGAGGGGGGGGGGAAGGGTGGGGGGATACTATGTGGTAGTAACATCGACCGATAAGAAGATTTGGGAAGATGATAATACAAATGTACACAGTTGCCACCTAGATCATATTAATATATCCAGGTACCTTAAATTTCATAGGGTAAAGGTCAATCTATATTTGCTCGGCAGTCTTGCGGACAGGAAGGTGAAGTTTGCCAACTGCAGTAATGTTGAGGCTCTTAGATGAAGACCTGAGTTTTTGCAGTAGTGCAATGGCAAAACAAACCAGCTACAAATAGATTGATTGTCTACTGAAACAAAGCTTGTATGTGTTACAGACACTGACATATACCTACAGACATACAGCCTGCCTATGAAGGTTCTGCTTGGGTTCATAACATCAGGTGCTCTAAGTTTTACATACATTACTTGCAATTTTAAGTTGCGTTTTTATGGATGATTAACTGTTGAGAAGTGTTTTGTTGAGGTTTGGATTAGTAAAACTTCTTGTTAAAGCAACTGCAGAGGTTAGCTGAAATTTTGAAATACAAACTGCTTCTTTGTAAGATTAAAAACTCTGATGTGCCCATATCTCATATACTGTGACCAGTTTATTTTCAAGAGATGTGATTAATAGTTTAATATTTAGATAAAATACCTTAACATGTTCCATGATGTAAAAATCTTGACCAACAACAGCCGGATCCTGGCACAGAGTGACCATCTTGGGAACGGGATAAACCGCCTTACTCAGAGATGACTGGATTCTGAACTCTCTGTCCACCTACAGATTGGAAGATTTAATCATTTAAAAAATACTGGTTTTCTCTAATTTGACTGACATTCATAAGTTTCATAGCCATCATGACAGGAGTGAGAAGGGGAGGAAATGAGAGGAGGGAGAGAAGTGGGGGGGGGGGTAGGTGGGAAGAGATGGGAACCAGAGAAGAAAGACCTCATCTTGCTCTAGATCCTCCTCAAACCCTCCCTCCCCCCCAAAAAACTATCAAAAACCTTTATACAGTAGATATTCACAGTTTTTTATCTTCCTGGTCACCTCCAAATAGAAAGGTCTGGTTATACCCTGCAGTCACCATGCAAGTACAAGTCCCCAATGTGTAATTTACCATTCAAGTGAGCTGATTATTAAATATACATGCCTGCCTTTTCTACTTTTAGCAATGAACATGTTCATCACGCCCTTAATTTGAAACTTTGGTATCCTATACTCTGATGTTTTTCACCGAAATCTGTGGAGTATGGATCAAATTGGTTTGCTAATGCTGTTTCTACTTTGATCAAAGTCCACGTTCATCACACCCATAACTTGAAAGGCTGGTATCCAAATTCCCCGATGTATTTCACAGAAAATCTGCAGAGTATCAATCATATCATTTTGTAATCGCTTTTTCTACTTTTACAAAGGGCCAAGGTCATTATGAAAGATTGGTATCCTACTTCTGAATGTTTTCACCAAAAATCTGCAGAGTATGGACCCAATAAATGTTTAATCTGTCATACTAGCACGGGGATGGAAGCATTCCATTACATTCTAAAACTTTCATCATCCAGGTGTTTTGTTTTTATATCAGGACTTATCACAGAAATTGTTATATCTTCTTTTGTAAATATTTATTTTCTATCATTATCTGAGATGAAACAAGCTGATGGAGTGCATTATCGTGGGAATTTTGTATTGAACTGTTTATAAATTATGCAAAAGGTGTTTTAATATCTGTTGTTGATAAAGGCAGAACAAAAGACACAGAACTAATATTTTGAGTTTTTTTTCCCCCTCTGTTTACTTTATTTACTACTTCTTGCATTATACCTTTATCCCATAGCTTGGCTTCTACAATTCTAACTCACCTGATGTGCTCCCTTGAGCAGTTTGCCTGGTGGTTTCTTTCTCATGACATATTCCTTTTCATCTTTCTTCAGGTAAAAAGTTGGGTTAGACTGGCCTGACCTTCAAACAGCAAAGCAAGATATGAAAAACCATATCATATTTAGTAAATATAAAGTGTTTTAAAGGAAATATATCATTGCATGGAGGCTGATTTTCAAGTGAAATACAAGGAAGACGTCACAACATGTTTGTCCCTTGAAGTTTAGAAGCCTCACATAGACAGACATAATTTACAACATAACACAACAAAAGACCTAACTAAACCCCTAGGCCGTAAACTTAAAATCATTGGCCTAAGCTACAAATGCATTTTCTTTTGAAATAGGCTAGATCATACTTTGCGTATTGCAGTGGTTCAGATACGTGGCGTAGTAACATAATGACACTACATATGTGTATACAGTATAGCCATGTTAGTATATAACCTTTGACCTGGACACCATGAGCAAGAATTCTTACTCGAATATACACACTTATGAAAGTTAGTGTCAACTGTAATGAGTTTCTCCGAATACATTACAAGATATTTGTCGGCAACATCTGAAATAAGCATGATTGTGGATGTTATTCATGCAGCTTCAACATCCCATAGTCTATCAAAAATTTATTAAAAAGAGGCTAATGTTAGTTAGGAGTTGCAGCCTAACAATAACAGTTACGCAATGATAATTTGGTAAGCTACAGAGCAGCCAAGTGACTCACAACTGACATGTCAGACTTGCATATCATGTCGCAAAACTGCTGACTTGTACGTACTAGTCAAACTTTTGAATTGTGTAATTATTAAATTGAAGAGACTACTTAAAACGTTCACACACAACACAGGTATGTTATATTACAAAGTTACTGTAAACTTATACAGTAATTAGTACCACAATATTTGCCACCATTCTGTATGTAGAGGGTCTCAAAATGCCATTTTCTTTTTCAAAAGGGGAGGGAATGCCCCTTCCGTAATACACCTTCCCCATTTTGCATCACATGTACATTGACCAGAATTTGCATCAGGAAAGTTGGGAGCTTTGCAGTATGAAGCTAGTTAATGAACTTTTCATATTCTAGGCCTAGGCGTGATCACTACTCGGTGGAACACACATATATACATATGGCTATTGTAATACAGTTAAATAGCCATGATGCTAACTAATACTATAGCACTGCTGCTTTTCAACATAGTTTCCCAAAGTGGAAACTTATGGACACAGTAATTGGACTGTGCTCTGTATGCCTAACGTTAGTATTACTTCACTTACGTATATTGCCTAACAACCAAGGGTGATGTTGACCTGGGGTAATCTGCCAATTGCTCGGTTAAATAACGATCTAAGGACACCTCGTTGAACTTATGCTTGCTCCTGACGGCTGTGGTATCCATATTTCCTGTTCTTTTATATACCTGTTTAAAGTATATATAAGAGATGGCTTTCTTTTTAATAAAAGGGTAACTTAAGAAACGTTTTTTTTTTATCGAGGCCTAACTAACGTTACTCCCTCCATTGACCTTCGCACGTCTGTAAACATTGGTAGGTTTATCAGCTGATTACAAGTTAGAGGACGGCACTCAACTAAATCATCTACACACGTGGAGTATTGACTCGTAAATATGATAGTTCGATTGGTGGAAGTCCATCCTAGCGGTGACTTAATCACCGAATCATCGAATGGGCCCTGATAATGAAACTCCTTACCCTTTTGCTCATCCTAAAGGTAGAGTGATAATCGAAAACAGGTTTACAACAGGTTCAATCTTTCTACAAAATGTTCGAAATGCATGCAAACTGAAATAAATTTACCGCTGAACTATTCATTTAAGCAAGTTTATTTCTTTCAAAAAACAATATAAATAGTAATACACATATAGCCTACTGCATCAATTTTTTACAATATACTGAAGCCACGGACATCTGCTACTGGTTAAATCCTTAAAAAAAGTACATTCTCGTGGCATCATAACACAAGTATAGGCTACTACACTATTAATTGAAAGACATATCGCAATTTGTATTCCCAACTTTCGTAATCATGACAGTTGATATTACATGACCTTAATTAACTGAATGGGTAATTATCCTCACTTCTCCGGGAATACAGCAGTGGTTTTTGTGATGTCATCATGGCAGATGCTCTTCAACGTTGTACATTCCTGTAATAATCTTCTTGATTTATCCTTGAAATGTGATACATTTGTAATGTTTGCTTAGCTGTCATGCTACTTGTTTGTCTATTTTGAATTTCTAAAAAATTACTCTTTTTTTTTATAGAAAATATGATAAAGCAAGACAAAATATTGTCAGCTTACTTGCCGTGATAACATCATTCACTCTGCCGTTGCGAGGTGCTTTACAAAATATCACGAAATTTGAGTAAATTTGTTATCTTCGCCACACACTGAAAGCTACGTGGATGCATGTACTTTTAAAGGGTGTGAAGACTCGCGCAAAAAGAAACGTCTAATGCCGGTAATATGACCTAGTTTCGAATGAGGTGTAACAGAAGTGTTAGACATCACCATCGATCCCAGAAAATACACACACAGCTTGCTACCGTCGGTAATTAGACACTAGTGTACAGTCAGTACATACAGCTGCGGCCAATTCCCACAGCACAGTGTACAAACGATACAGCGATGGACATCTCAGGTCCAGCTAAAGCTAACAAGGTATCACGTTTCATAACTGTCTGCATTTTGTATAGCGACAAGAGAAAAACTTCACTTGCAAGCAACGGAAAGTTAACTTTATAAAGATGACGGGACGCTGTTTGGGGCGAGTCTTCAATGCCTTTAAACAAAAAGACCCAGGATATTTTATGCACTTTTTGTCAAACAGTCGACTTCAGCCCCCGGAAGTATCCTATTAAAACTATTACATATAAATGTTTGGAAGGAAAACTTAAAATAACAAAAGATATATCTCACTGAATAAAGAAATAAATTGCAAAGTAGGAATTCAGGATGTTAATATGCATAATTATTGTACCCGTGACTATCAAGCATGGTTTACTTTTGAGTTTCAGATGCCATAAACGCTAGGATATATGTACCGTTAACAAAATATGATTACACGCCATCAATCTTGAAGCATTTTATAATTGCTTTCCTAACTTTATGATCATCGCTGAGTTCCTGTTTCGTAGTTTTGTGTTCACAAACTTCAGCAAAATGGGAAACACAGACCACACAATTATTAATTGTAGGTCATCATAAAGCAGGGGCGGACTGGGTCTTAAAACCGGCCCGGGCATTTTCCACCTTGACCGGCCCATTATTCTTGATATGCTACTTACAAAGTGATCGCCGTCCTGGGCCTGGGGGAGGAGTCTAAGGGGTGTCACCCTCCCCCGTTGAGATTTTTTTGAAGTTGAGGAATGCCTAGATACAAAATGGTGCTATATTTCTCATTCATTTAAAATGACCCAAAAATAATTTTCCAGAAGCAACACTTGATTAAACTGAGGAAAGTTAAAATCGTAAACAAAGCTAGACAAAATGTATGGTTTAGACTGGATTTTATTTAGTTTTTCAAGCATTTTGTGAAAACATGCTTGAGAAAAATGGAAAGAAAACTAAATAAATTCCATTAGCACGGACGGGTTGCCAATAGCACGTTCTTTTGTTACGAACTAACAGATTAACTAACATGGTGATTTCATGAGCTGATTCCCACAGTTAAAAATATATTTCTACACAGCCCGTCTGTATTCTTTTAACTACTGTGAAAATGGGCTGTAATTTTACCACGCTCCCCAGCCCAACCGGCCCACCGGCCCACCGGGCATTGCCCAAATGCCCCGTGTGGCCAGTCCGCCACTGTCATAAAGGCTTTACTTTTGACAGCAGGTCATGGGAAGTAGGAGTTTGATAAGTTCACTGACAAGGATGAAGGAAAGAGAGAGCGATGAAGAAGTGGAGAGAGATAGAGTGGAAGCTAGAAGGGGGGGGGGGGGGGGGGGGGGTGAGGAGGATTTACCTTTAAAGTAAAATGAAAAGTAAAATGTAGCCTACGAAGTCTTATAGAAGTCTGTCATTAAAATATAATTTAAAAAGTATTTGCTGTTACCTCATGCAGTGGACAGCGTTTTATTGTTTAAAGAAAAAAAAACGAGTTTGTGACGATGTTATAGATTTTGATCATACAGATTGATAGCAACATTATGTTCTTGTAGTTAAATTAAATAATTTATGGCTCACAATATCTTTGCTGTGATTGTGCATGGACATGTCCATTAATTGCCGAATGGTAAAGCAAAAAGGACGTCTAACCACCATTTCAACGTTAGAAGCCTGAACGGTGGTTCTCAGGAGGAAATTAATCCGGGGAAAGGGGGTGGGGTGTTTTAAGCTTCACTATAGGAGGAAAGAGAGACGAAGGAGGGGGCTGGACAATGGTATATAAAGATGCATGTATATCACCCCAGACTCTTTAGTAAGGACGCAGTTTAAAATAAGCCTATAGCCTATCTTATCAAAACAAATATAAAAACTCGGCAAGTATTTAACTTCTTCGCCATCTTAAATTTCCTTCTATACTCTTCAACACCGTGATAATCTGTTTTTGTCATATATCGGATAGTGTATTTTCTCTGTATATAATTTGACCTTTATTGGCCTAAATGTACATTCGTTCATATACATTAACGCTTACAATTAAATGGAAATTATTAAAAGGAACGAGAATTTCTTCGGTCGATGAGGCTATTATAAGCTAATAAATTGTATACTACAGGCCTATATTTCGGGTTAGATTAATTACCAGTTCTACGAAACACTTCACAAATACTTTACATAGCATTAATAGAAAAACATTGTACACTATTAACTTGAGTGAATTTGGTTATGTAGTATCTGTGGAACACATGTTATATTTATATCATATATATGTCAGATAACGCTAACAGAGCCTTCATGGAGTATCGTTGATTAATTGTCCATTTAGCAGACGCTGGTTTCTTTTCGAAACACTTGATTTTCATAAATTTTCTCACCAGAATCTTCACTTTCCATATTTGTATCATTACTGTTTGATTTGAAGGTTTTTAGACGCACCTCCCGACCGGTAGGGGGTACGTTATGGTGCTTCAGTCGGGGTGCCGTGAGGCTGTACCGACGAGGCACGTCATGGTGTTGATTAGTGTTGTAGATATACGGATCAGATGTTTCTTCGGTTTTAGCGTTAACATTGTCGTACAACTCCGTATCGTCGATTTCTCTTGTATTAAACGAAGAATTTGAAAAAGTATCTGCACACGATTGTGAAGTAGAACGTGTTTTCTTTAACAACTGATAATATTTGTATCCGACGATTCCAAGAGATATCAATAATATAAGAACAATGATACCACTTATTTCGAGAAAAATGAAGGTCAGGTTCAATTGGGAATTAGAGGACACAATTTGCGATCCGGTTGTAAAATTCATATTTGTTTCCATGGTAACATAGGATGTCGTGTTGGAGTTTGTAGAGCCAGACAAACTGGAGGTACGTTTAGGATACTGAGAAGAGAATGGTGATATGTGTTCATCTTCAGTAGATACTGCAGCTGAGGTAGACGCGATGGGAATCTCTGTAGCTTTGTCTGTGGCGTCGGAAATTTGTGTTGCGTAATTTGCTGTGGAGAATCTGGTGTAAGTGCGATTAGTTGATTTTTCAGAGGATTCATACATTGGAAACATTTTAGTAGAGGGCATTATACTAGTTACTTCTTCTGTAACAGAACTGAAGATTTGATATAATATTTCTGAAAGCAAACTGCGGTTCAAATCCGTATTATTAGTTACCTTGGTGACTGGAAAGTCTTCTGCGGTCAATCTAGGAGAGGAGCTTTCCCCATGGCACTGAAAATCACTTTCCGAGAGTAAAGAGATTACTTTTCCTGACAGTTCAGTTGGACTGACACATTCGGTGAGATTATCGATCGTAATCAGTTCGATGTAAGCGATCAACCATTTCAGATTACAGTCACATGACCAGGGATTCTCGTGAATATTCAAGAGACCAATGTTAGGCGTATTTTGGAACAAACCTTCTGGTAATGTTGATAACTGATTTTTAGTCATTTCCAGTTTGGTTAGATTCCCGAGACCATTTAGTGCATCTTTGTCGATAGATAAAAGAGATCCGTTATGAATTTCAACATTTTCAAGAGAGGAAAGATTTGCAAATGCATTAGCAGGAAGATATTCGAAATTTGAATTACGAATCACTAGACGTAACAATCGTTCACCTCCGGCGTGACTTAGAAATTCTACCGGAAATTTCTCCAAGCCGTAAAACACAATGGTTGTCATCTTTGATGGCAATGAGTCGGAAAATCTGAATCGATAAAACGAAGAAGGAAGATTTTGCAATGAGAGAACTTTTAAGTTATCCAAAACTGACAAAGATCCATTTTCGATTTCAATGTCTAGATCTCCCAAAGAAAACTTCTGAAGATATGGTAAAGCTTTGGTAAGATTAAGATCAATCCGCTTCGTGTTGCTGTGTTGTATGTACAGATGTTGGAGTTGTGGAACTATATTATTATCGCGGCAGCCGGTATCGATAAAAAGACGGAGAGTAAAAGTTACGTTTGTGTTGGACATAAAGAGAGATTGAAGAATTGGAAGTTCTCCTAAAGAACAAAAGGGTAAAGACAATTGTATATTGTTACTAACGTCTAATGTCTTCAAAAACGGTAAATTTGAGAGGTTATGTATCGACGTAAGCTGGTTGTCGTTTAATCGAAGTGTTTCGAGATTTCTCAGGTCGTTGGTGATCGAAAAAGTCAGATTTGTCAGACGATTTTGTGCCAGAGATAAGGATGATAAGTTCGATAATGATTGGAACGTATCGTCCCCTACATAATCAATAACGTTATCAGAAATCGATAAATATCGTAAATTATCGAGACCAACAAAAGTGAAATTGTCAAGTTCACGTATCCTGTTGAAGGATAAATTTAATGTGCGTAGGTTTTG
>JXUT01149773.1:0-16481 GCA_000934455.1 Apostichopus parvimensis | reverse complement strand
TCGTCACGCATATATGTATCACGTATTCAGATATAATACCATACTTCATGATTCCGGGTACGACCGATCGTTTACACCAAGCAGCAGAAATATCAATTCATTGCATGTATATGCGTGTCATCGTGTCGCTTATCAGTATCACACAGTATAATATGTAGTAACGGGAGTTGCCGCGAGTTGCCGCGACGGGTGTTTTAATTCGATGGCGCTATATGTAAATATACAGTATAGTTCCTTTATAGAAATGTAGAGAGGCTACACTACCACGTAAATATGACACTGAATCCATTTTGCAAATTATTCTCCAAGTCATTGATATTTGAAAATATCTTCAATTAAAGGCATTGAAGACTCGCCCCAAACCGCGTGCGGCCATCTGAAAAAGTTAACTTTCTGTTGCTTGCAAGTGACGTTTTGTTCGTGTCGCTACAAAGTGCAGACAGTAATGAAACGTGATACTTTAATTGTTATCTTTAGCTGGACCTGAGATGTCCATCGCTGTATCGTTTGTGTACTGTGATGTGGTTATTGACCACAGCTGTATGTACTGACTGTAGACTAGTGTCTAATTACCGACGGTAGCAAGCTGTGTGGTTTTTTTTTTTCTGGGATCGATGGTGGTGTTTAACACTTCTGTTACACCTCATTCGAAACTAGGTCAAATTACCGGCATTAGACGTTTCTTTTTGCGCGAGTCTTCACACCCTTTAATAACAAATATCTTTCATTTATTTCAACGATATCTTGATATGATTTACAAATTCTTTAAAAGGAATTAAATATATCTCTAAATTCAAATAAGAGATATGCGATTCAATTTCAGAATATAAAAATGAAAGAGTAAGTACACAATGATAGTTAAAAGTACAAGATGATAATACCATACTACAAGATGATAATGTTTAATTATTACAATGTACAATTATTAGTGTACAGTACATAAATAATATATATGACGTATATGTGGTACAACCTAGACAATCGAAATTCTTCAACAATTGCTTCAAAAGTTGCAAAATATAGCACAATTTGCATCTTGACACCCGCCATTTTACCGAAATTTCTCCAAGGGGTGGGGACATCCATCCTCTTAGAACTTCCGCTTGTAGATTAAACACCATAGCCCTCGGATCCCGCCCCCCGCTACCCCCTCCCCCGCCTAAGAAAAGGTCGTTGAGCATTTCAGTATACCCCTGTGTATCATGTCTCGGTGTGTATCATATCTCGGTGTGTATCATATCCCCTGTGTATCATATCCCCTGTGTATCATATCACATCTCAGTATACCCCTGTGTATCATAAAAAGCTTGGTATCGTTATCATTGTGTAATTTTATGTTACCATCGTGCATTTTGCCATTATTATAATCAATTGTGATCGTTTTGGCGTTCCCCATACTAAATTGTGTGTGTGTGTTGCGTTGATTTACACAAGAAAACCTCAATCACTGGACCCAAAGACGTAATTAGTAAAGACACAAAGACGTAAGTAAAGACACCCCGCAAAACATGCATTTAGAGCAGGGTTGTCCAACCTTTTGCAGAGGAGGGCCACATGGAATGATCATGATGAAGGAGGGGGCCGCATGAACCCTACGCTCGATTTGTCGATTTTTTGCCCGAAGCCCAAGGCAACAAAATGTGAGCACTGCGCGCGGAGCGCACTGATTTATTTTCCTTCCTGATAAAACAGATGAATAAAGTCCAGCCGCCCCCCCCCCCCTCCGCTGAGATAGTGTCACACAAACTGACCTGTATGCAGTTTTTTGGACCCAGTAGGTTCGAATGATTGATTATATAGCTTCAAATTGTTATCAATAAATCTGCTCACTAAAATTTCGCACCGTAGAGCATCTCTGGCGGGCCGGACGCAACCCTGCGGCGACTGTGGCCCGCGGGCCGTAGGTTGGACAACCCTGATTTAGAGATTTTGATTCTGTTGGTCCTGAAAGGATTCATAAATCACGTACATGTGTTCCACTAGCAGTCGGTCGGGTTTCTCACGCAAAGGAAATATACTACAACAAAACACGGCAAAAGAGACTGACAAATTTGTAATGCGTAGTTTTGTCACTGCACCGTACTGATTTGAATGTAATTAGTTGATAAATTGAGATTGAAATTATTTCAATGCTCTTGACATTGTGACGTATGCCGCAGTCCCATACCATTTCACTGTGGAAACGTTACAAAGCTTATCTCTATAAAATCTCACTGTTCCTGCTCTTGACCGTTGAGTTGATGTGATTAGCTAGAGGCGTTACTTACCTGGACAGCTATTGCAGTAGCCTGAACGTTGCCACCAAATCCATAGTTTGTCTCATTCTGGTAGTCAGCGATACAGCTTGAGTAGTCGTACACTCGTTTGTGGTACACTTCCTGATAATCTTCGGGAATTTGATCCTTAGCACACTTGAGTGTCATCACTAGCATAGATAATGTCGCCACTGTGTGAGCTGTTGGAAAGAAATAACAGTCATGATACAGAGAAGTGACACAGTCTGATAGGGGGGGGGATAGGGGGGTTGGTTCGGAATCAGTAGGGTGGGGACAGGGGTATGAAAATTGTGCAGAAACTTTGGGCGAATTATATTGGTACCACGTGAAACATTTCCAAATGTAATCTTCTTTTTTTTTCAACAGCCCACTAAAATGTATAAAAACAAATGCGTACATTATTTTGAGTGCCTGGTTATTGCTATTCAAACATTCCGCCAAGAGCAATCTTTGACTGCACATTGTAAACAACAAGTAAAAAGCTACAAATGTATCCTTTCGAAGACCTCTGACGTCTATTACGCGCAAAGTAAGTTTCCCCACGTAGCTGCTGCATGCCCACAAAGACTTAACTTTGTTGTGTAAGAGCGACCTCTTCTGTAATCTTGACTGGTCAGCTAATTATGGATTAGTGCATTAAACTAATGTAATAGTTACAATAAGATCGATAGGCTAAAGACGTAGTATAAAGTAGGTCCTATTGCATTACCCGAAAAGAGACTTTATTAACCAGACTATAAAACACTGTATCCACTTAAAATGGTTCTACGTGCTTGGTACCAGCATGCGAAAAGTACGATCGTTTGATATCACATGTGGGTGGATTGATATCTACAACACTGAAGGGGCAAAAATGTGATCCAAATTTTGATAAATGTTAGAGTCGCTAAGTACACGTATTTTCAACGCTACGACGGGAAGTGTGCGGCCACAAGCATTCACAACACTGGGGATCCCGTTGACTGAAGTTTATACCAATTAAGTCTTTAATTGCTGAGTAGTTTTCTATATCCTATAAGCAAAAACACATATTCTTATAGACTTCTCTGCCCCTGCTTCAAAGCCTAGATGAACTTGGTGTGTGAGTTATAGGCAAATGCTTTGATGTGGAAGTGGCCACTTCCGAACGCCTTATCGAAGTTTGGGTATGTATATATATGAGTGACGGATTACTCGACTTTTCTCGCAAGTTTAGGTGTAAATACACTGACCGAATTAGTTGTGTTTTATTATACTAATAAATTAAGTTGTGATAACATTATCCACGAGACGCCATTAATTTACCAGCAAACTGTGGCCGAGTTCCATCGAATTCCTCAAATGACACAACTGCGCATGGGCGTTCTTCATCTCTGACAGAAAGAAGTTTCAACCACGCTTTTTCGTACAACTCGGACCCGGAGGTACAGATTGGTAGCAAAGAGAAAGCAAATTGGAACAGATTGTCAAAGTTTGGTTCTGGGAACTCTTTAGTTATCGTTGTAAGGTACTCCTGGAGGTCCTGCCCATAGAATTCAGTGGTATCAATGCATGTTGCCTCCATTGTTAGCAACTGCTGGGCGAACAGTAGCGGATCAAAATACGGCACAGAATTACGACCTCGCTCGCCTGTCCTGTAGCAGTGAAAGAATTGGAACTTCGACTCAAAAGCAAAGAAGATGAAATCATCGCAAGAGAATCGATCACTGATGCAACATTTTCTGTTGATTTTGAATATTTAGTAATAGTATGTAACGAAGGGTAGTTGAGGGCCTGATGGTTTACGTACACAAGGGGTGGTGGAAACCATTCTTCATTTGTATAAGAAGTTTATCCACTTCAGTGGACGTACTTTGTCGATGAGAATATCTTTTTAAAGTATAACATTCTAGATGTAATCATTGGGGTGGGGGAGTTGGCGTGGGATGGGGTCGGGTGGGGGGGGGGGTAAGCTTTTGATTGATAAAGTCTCTAACGATGGAATCAATCCAGACAAGTAACCTGTTCTTTGATGTGATAATCCAACTTTTGACGACGACACACAACGAATAGCATAACATTCATTAGAAGAGGCATAAGAACCAACAACAGAATATACTCACCGTCTAGCAAGCGCCAAGTTAGTCATTACTGCATGTTCCTGCAGAGAGCGTAGTACCAGCCTCTTTTCATCGGGAAGCTCCCCGTAAAACTCTGGGTCACTCAGCTGCAGCGCGAACAAACCCTGCAAGGTATCCCGGTTGAAATTCTCCGATTCCAACTGTTGGCGATGTAGCCACCGTTTCCCTCTTTCTAAGGACCGTTCGACGTATTCGGTTAACTCGGGGCTTTGATCATCTGTGCGTATGGAATCAGACGTGGTGACTAACGTTAATTCTCTGGTGCCGGGACACAAACCCAATCATCGTCTTCAGCTTATTTTGCAAAGAACAACTACCCCATCATAAAAATAATAATACCAAAAAAATCTTCCTCTGTGCGGGAGATATCCTAGGTTAAAAGTCGTGTCTGGCAGCCGCCGGTAGTTTGTAAATCTATAATATCATAGAACCACTGCGATTTAGATAACACTTTTCTTGATCTCTGTATTTTCTTTTCACAGTTTCATCGTAACATGAAATTGATACAAAAGTAACTACTAGATCTTGTCAAGAGCTAAACAACGTTTGAGAATCAGCGGCCTTTGCAAAACTCAAATTCATTACATAATGTCATATTTTAGACTTGACCAAGTTTTCGTCCTTGTGTGTGAAGGAACATTGAATCCGAGATCTCTCTCAAAATGAATAATATTTTCCTAAGCTGTATGGGGACTCAGTTCTTCAAGCCGTATAGACCATTTATGATGGCTAAGTTTTTGTGTCTCATTTTAAAGTCGACAACACTTACCTGTCTCTCTCCACAACCGTACTCTCTTTTAAAATTATATTTTAATATCAGTCATTTACGTACGTCTCCCTTGAACCCCCCCCCCCACCCCTTTATGCCCTCAGTTTGTTCCTCTTTCACACCCAACTTAAGGCATTCGAGCACCATTCATCTTACTTTAATAATGGAAGGACTCTGGGTTGGATTTTTTGCAACGTCATTTCATAACCTGTGCTGATGACAATCCATTCATGATGGTGTATATATGAGAGTACAGACATGTAGAGTAGACAGGTTTAAGCACGCATAGAATTTGAAGGTATATGCAACATGCATAACAATGCAGATAATGACCTTGAATTATAAATGCTTTTGTTTATCAAAGGAAGAATTAAAGGAGAAAATTTCAAAAAATGAAAAAATTATGAAGACAAAAAATAAACGTGTATATATTATTAATACTTTCCAAACACTAAGACCCAACCAGTCAAAACAAAACAAAAAAGCTTTGAATGGGTGAAAGCGTACGAAGAAAATACCGCCCCCCCCCCCCCCCAATAAAGAAATTGAAAAGGAGAACTTATCTTATTACATAAAAGTTGTGCAAACACAACAGTGTAGAATCAAGGTCAACCCTTACCACAGATGGTGCGACATGGTTGAGCCTGAGCGATTGACAACAATGCCAATCCAATTGACAGGACCCAGATGCTGGTTGATGCCATTGTCGAGATCTGCAGAAGAATAATATCATCACGAGGTTACAGTTATTTCACGCCATTCTCTGTTTTCATTTCACAAGCTAAGAAACTGGGACCCGGGGGTGTATGTTTACATATATATACGTGCTTATTATACAGCGTTCTGTAAAGTCATGCTTGTCAATAGAAATGTCCCAAGGATGCAATGGATTTGACGTAACTTTTTTGTTCTCTCTTGATAAATATCTTATGACTTTCTTAAAAAGTCACGATATTTTTATTGTTTATTTTTTTAAAAAGGTCTAACAAATGAAAGAAAGACAGTTAATGTGTGTAATAGTTCAATAAATGTAGTTTTATTCGTAGATTTATTCATTTATCCAACCATCCATCCATCCATCTGTTCATCCATCCATCCATTCATTCCATACATGCATCAATCCCTTCATTTATGCATCAATCCATTCATGCATCCATTCATTCATCCATTCATGCATCCATCCATTCATTCATTCCATCCATCCATCCATTCATTCCATACATGCATCAATCCATTCATGCATCCATTCATGCATCCATACATTCATCCCCTCCCATCAAATCATTCATCCATTCATCAATCAATTCATTTCATCCATCCATTCATTCATTCCATCCATCCATCCGTTTCACCATCCATTCATTCATTCCATCCATCCATCCATTCTCCATCCATCCATTCATTCCTAATATTCAATACATGATATCTTTACCTTGTATCAATATATATATATATTCAGTTGTTTAAAAAAGATGGGAAATGCATAAGTACAATATTTAACCCCGACCCTGCAAAACTTAAAACATGACGATGGGGTGCCTATCCAGTGCGTTCAATAAAGTCGCTGTCAGAATTGGTAGTATTGTCTGGCTGCCTAATGGTGTTGAATTGTCGCATTGAAGCAAACGAAAGACCGATCAATAGAAAGGGGGGGGGGGAGCAGAGAAAAGTACGGTGGTCATAAGGTGACATGCGAGATTTAGAGTTAGCATAACTCGATATCTCGACAAAATATTGAATTTAAGTCGAGATGTCGACTTACGCTATCTTGACATCTCGATAAAATTTGTCGAGTGTAAGTCGGTATCTCGACTACAAAAATCAAAATTTTGCCGAGATACCGAGTAAGGTGTAACATGGCAGCTCGACAGCTTGACAAATGAGATGTTACCTTATGACCGCCGTAGAAAAAAAGGGGGAAAAAGAAAAAAAATGAAAGCCGCGATGAAATGGGCTATGGAACGCCGTTTGAGACGCGTTGTGAGTCACATACGTTCCTGTCAGACTTACAGCTGTGAGTATATTTATAATTGTACAAGAAGACAAAGAACAGCAGTTTACTCGTCATTATTTGCTTAGAGCTGTATGAAGAATTGATTGTCACGGTTACAGTAAATTCACTCATCTGCAGCAGCCAAAATGGCGAAACAGTGACGTGTACATACATGTCGTTAGAAAGTGTATGATATATGATGAGAGTAATTAAATAAGCTGTCAGTTTGCCATTGCGTGTGTGATTGATGATTAACATTTTATTTTAATAGTTAAACAATGGAACAACAATTCAAATATAATGTTATTTAATTATTGGGTTTGTTTTAGTTTATTTATTTAAACTATTGCTCTGACTTAAAGACTTGGTTCAGTTTCCAGCTTTTCACCGAAATAGATGGCCAAGTGTTATATATAATACCAACTATGATGTGATATATTCATATTCTGATGAATGCAAAATTAAACAATAGATAAATTATATACTATTCTGAGGTTAAAGGGAAAAATCTCCATACAAATGAGCAGGTATGACGTCACACATGATTGTCTCGAGTTCATACAGGTTTGGTAGAAGAAGAAAAAGTGTTCGCTTGATCTGTCTTAGGAATTGAATGCATATTAATAACGATACATGGTTGTTAAGCCTTATAGCTGATATTACAACCATTTAATTTCAGTTGAGACCAGGCGGGGGATCGAGGTGAGATCACGTGGGGTGGATGGTGAGAGAGTTCTCCTATTGACCTGCATGAGATTAAGTTTATGTTCTAGCATTTAAATTAACACGAAGTTCAAGAGTATAAGCTTAAATGGCCCCGGGTTTAACAGGAAGACCCCTTGCACACACCCTTTTCCAGTCCGATAACCTTACCCCTGTCCCCTAATCTCTACTGATGTAGCTGTAACACCTACCTTGCACGCAAAACACAGCTCCTTTTTCACAGCTGAAAGTGTGTGCTGGAGCCTCAGTTAGGGAGACCTCCTATCGGCAAGCAAAAACAAATCTGGAGTGATCAAAAAATTGCATATTGATCACCTTTTAAGGACATGACTGAAACACCCAGTTGTTATCTTTCCATAAAGCACACGTGCTAAATTGTTATAAGCGCGTCATGCACTGGTAACTTTGATTGGAACAGTTCTAGGTGGCGTCGAGTAAACATAGATAACAGAATAGGGTGGTGTCTGCTCTGAGGTCTGGTGTACGAAATACACAATTAACAGACCTAGTAATGGTGTGACATCATTGATGAGATCGTAGGCTATAGCTCGTTAATATACGACACGCTACAGTAATGTATGCAATGTAAACTACCATATTATTTATACACGTATACATTTTAAATTCAAAATGAATGCATTATTGCATTAACGTCGAAAAACAGATGTGTCAACCCTACCCCCCCCCCCAAAAAAAAACTATTACGAAGGTTTATTACTTTTCAAAGTTTTAAGGTGTTTTCTTTTTAATTCTGAACAAGTCAACTAATGAACAACCCTATTCATTTGTTATCAGTTCAATCTTTCAATTTTTTGGATCATTGTTTTTTTGTTTAGTTTTTCTTGCAATATATCTTTAGTTCTAAGTAACAGACGTGCACACCCACCCACGCACGCACACACACAAAGAAAAACCAAAACACGTTATTGCCTGTTACTTTGATACACTATGAATTATAGCTATGTATATAAGATTCAAGGTATGTCAGATTGTTCAGCTTATTTCGACTTAACATGTATTTCGTCAGATTTGTAATCCACAATTTTTTTCAGAACACATATATGAATATACTTTAATGTTTTCTTAATATTTTGACTTTTAAAAGATTCAATATTAATAAGAGCTGATGGAATGGATTCCTTTTACTCCTCTGTATCACCTGCATTATGTTATCAAGTTTCTCACAAACAGACAGATTCATTAACCAAATGAGTATCAACCAGGGGTGTAGAGCCCGTGCACGGGGACGGAGGACATGCCCCGTCCTTGTTGAGTTGTGGGGGACGTAACACAAAATACCCCCTCCCCACCTCCCCACCCCTCCCCCCCCCCCCCCCCCCCCCCCCCCCCCCCCCCCCCCCCCCACACACACACTTTCCAGGCTTCTAATGAAAACACTGAACATAAAATTCACTCCACATGTAAGAAGAAAAATGTAAGTCGAAATATTCAGTAGTGACAATGTTGTCCAATGTCTCACGAATACTGTTGATGTGACAGGGACTAGAATAAATCGTACTGATGTGACCATATTCCGGGTATTGGTATCAGCGACGAATGTGCTATAGTATGACGTCATTCTGCTTCCCATATGATGTCATCTTCGATTGATCCTACTGGTTTCTCAGCCCATCTACGCCCGTGTTATCAATTCATACATAGTTCGAACGAGGGGTATACCCCATTGTGTGGTAATCTTACATGCCGTATATAGGCAAATTAACACAACCCAAAGTAGACTAATTATAGACCATGTGATGAAGGAACATATTAATTTATGATAAAGATATGTTGGAAAGTCAAGAAACATGTTACCAGTAATCATAGTGTATCGAAATATATTCTTAAAACTGACAGAATTGATGCTATAGTGGTCAAAGTGGGACATAGAGAACTTCAAGATTCGAAATTTCGTTTTCTTTCTCAATCTTCGACAGTTTTCTTGTTTCTTACGAAATTCTGCAATCCCCTCCAAGTTTTAGAGTCACATTTTTGTTGTTGAAATTCCTTTATTTATAGAGCTGTACTTTTGTTTCAAAATGGAATTTTAAATCCTTTATTATATATAATCCTTATTCATTATTTCTTATACATTTTCTTTTCTTTCAATCAGTGACTGTTCTAATGAGTTTAATATTTCATGTGTACGTTATAATTCATAATATTTATAAAGTTTTACATACTTTATACTGGAATAATGCAATTGAAATTAAAATTGAGTTGAAAGAAACGGCAGCACCATCTTTGGCAAATTTATACTAGATTCATATATACATTGTAAACATGTCATTTGTTTTCTTATTGAGTTTTGTGTTGCATCCTAAGAACTGACCTATAATGGTAGGTCTATTACACTATATAATCCAGTCACTTTAAAGGTCTGCTGTATAGACGCCAACTATAGCACGCTATCATGGAAAAATTTCTTGCGATTACGTAATCGGCCTGCCTTGGTCGTAAAATAACCTCTTTTTACCAATTAGTCACATATATTTTTTTCTTGTATGAGTCTTTGTGTGAATGCTGCATGATTAACTATACACTGTAGACATGAACATATTTCCACACAGTGTTTACCCAAAGAGCCATCTGGTGTTAAGAAGCTATGCAGGCTAATTGTAGAGCATGAGGTCGATTTACGACCGTAGCAGGTCGATGACGTAATCACAAAACTTTCCTAGCTTTAGCGTGCTATAATTGGAGACAACAAAGCAGATCTTTAACTGTTCAAAGGAATATTTCTCAAACATTTAAAGTGTAATAGAAATGCAACCTGGACTTATATAACAGTGAGATTATTTTATAGTCTGTAACATATTAAAATTAATTTAAGGCGAAAGATATCCTCGGGTCTGATATTATTATGACGGCATTTTATATCTGTTTCATAGTGGCATCATTTCCCAAACAATTCCGACTGGAAGAGTATGATTCAGCAAATGGTGTCACAAAGACTGAATTGAATTATCCATACATGGGTATAACAGTTATGAAAAAAGTAGGATATATAGGGCTATGGAATTTGATCAAAATTCCGTAGTTTCCACTTCTGGTTATGTTGTTTGGCACACCCATGCTAAGGAAATTTTGCCACGTGCCTGAAATGTTAGCTGATTCGACTCGCATATATATAATTATTATTCAAGTTATGAATTGTAGCTTCATGGTATGGTACAGGAAATACCGGGTTTGTGTTCTCATAACCTTGAGTTTGCATGTTTTTAAGTTGCTATAAAGATAAAAAACAAAACAAAACAAATATTTCCAAAGTTATTGCTTGATTAGCAACGGGATTCGTATAGCTATTTCTGGTTGCTATGACCACGGATGCAGTCACAATATCAGGTGTGTTGGCGGCTTTTATATAACCACGTCTATACCGCTATTGTATTAGGTTGATACTACCACGGCCGCGCTCCAGGTGTATTGGTTGTTGTTATGTATATTAGACAGTTTCTACAGATACATTCCGCTTGTTTTTCTACGATATTGAGCTTTAACATCTGCCAAATCTCTGGAATGGTTCTTTAGCACTAATTCATGTTGACATCAACTAGCAACCAGTGGAAGCCTGTATGTTTATGTTTAAAGCCATTTACTTTATAAATTCCGAAACCTAATCAAATCATGTTCATTTAACTTCATATAATGGCCTACTCTAAGAACAACCTGGTTAACAATTTGCTAACATTATCCTGGTTATTGTCTACGTTAGTAAACATAATCTTGCATGGTTACGCTCCATCCGTCCTGCTTAATCCAGTGCGGTAAACCTGATCTTAACATAACTTCTCTGGTGAATACACTAAAATAGATTATTAGCATATTGCAATCCTCGCTTCTGATTGGCTTGTTGGTCGCGACTCAAGACGTTCGTTCTGGCGGCTTTCTACGTACGACAACCGCAAGCCGGCGAAACTGTCAAATACAACTAAGAAATCTGCAAATAACCATCTAATTACGGTAGATGACGAAGTCAAATTCTTGCTAGATCAATGGGGTATGCGTAACCTTAAATGAGTGTTTAAGGGTAGAGGTGAAATACCGGGATCATTTCTATTTTTTCATTTCTGTGATACAGTTAGTATACGCGCGATATTGTAAGAATAACCTAACGTTAGCCATTACGTTGTTAGCCTAGGTTAGGCCAGATCCTGTCACTGTGTTAGCCGGTTGAAACCTGTGTGAGCTCTGTAAATTAAGGAGATCCTTCAGGACAGTCTTAGAGCACTGCAGTTAGGCAGATTATATTTCCACTTTAGGCACATCAGATCATGAAGTTGGTGTAAACCTCAATAAACTGAACTGCCCATGGCAGGGACTCCTTATGGCATTGATTTTCTTGAACAGTCAAAATGGGAGACATTTACAGTTTCTCATTGGAGATGTCACTGCCCTATCTTACATCTCTCCAAAGAGGAATGTTCATATAGATATATTAAGTATTTAAATATGGTACAAAACTCAAATAAAGACCGTTGGAATTGATTTTGTTTTATTTTGAAAATATTTTCTAACAAATGTGACCGGCTTCTGTTAGGACAGGTGCAGAAATAAATAACTCTTGCTGCTGTTATGTGTCATTTTATTTTGGCAGAAATAGAAGATTTGTCCCAAGAAGAGATAACAGCCATGACACAGTACATGAACACAACCTTGAGCCTTCCAATACCGTTGCAAACTACATCAAAACAACTGTCGGCTGCAGTTTACTTAGCCCTGGGATGGTAAGCACTGTTCAATGTAATGCAACTGTTAAGTAGAAGTAACTGTTAAGTAGAAGTCAAATATCTCCATAGCAAAAAACTGGTATGCTTATCTACAGAAGATTTGCCATGCATTCATGTGTTTGAAATCTTGATTAAATTTATGTACCATGTTCATATAAAAATTGCAACAATAAGTGAACATGCTCGTTAGTTGAGGTGTGTCAAATGTGACCAGTTTTTGTGATTATTAAATGGTTGCAAGAAATAGAAGTGACCTTTAGCTGCTGCGACTAGTTCTTTATTGTAATTAGAGAGTGTCCCGGTTTAACGTCATTCATGCTAACTGGTGCAGCTATCAGGGCTCAAATTTAACGATCGTCCGAAACGACCAAAATCACGTCGGACAACCTAAAACACTGTATAAGTTGTTCGACAGACGACTAGAATTTGTCGCAAGTAGGGTGAGTAGAGTTAGTAGGGTTTTTCCGAACAAAACTCGGAAAATCCCTATTCCTTAAAATAAAAATCTGCACCCTAAGAGTGAAAGTATCTTGTTGGTATCGCCCATTCATATTTGAAACAGCGTAAGAAATACATCACATATTGGTACGTTCCGTAATGAGGGGTAAAGCCTACAATTTGGCTGACTCCCAGACAGTTACCAGTTTTGTTACTTATAGTAAAGACAGAATGTGGATACTGTACATAAAAATCAAATCATGAAAGCTGTAACTAGTGTACAAAGTATACGCGAAGTTTGCCGTTGACGAGTTACCATATAGATACAGGTATAGTTTCATTTAAACAACACCCTTTGTGTTCATTGAGAACTATACATGCAAGAATGCTTGCAGACACGGGCTATATTAGCCAAGCAAATCAAAGAAATTTATAGACGCCACCCTTGGCTATATTGATCATAACAATCTCTAATGGAATTGTTGTTAACTATGTATTTGCGGTTGATTTTTATGATTTATTTGTTTTCAAACAAATTCAATCATCTTTGCAAAGGATTGGACTTTTGGTCCTTTTGAGAATAAGTTGTGGTTGTTTGAAAAGAAAGTTTCATTCAAAAACTTGTTATTTGTTTTCCATAGGCCTATCTGTGAGTGAGTGTACTTTGGGTTTGTTTACCCCAAAATGTAGGATGGAGGCCATTTGAAGGTTTTGCGTCCCTGGCTAAAAGATTGCGTCCCAGAGACCTGGGCTGCGTATAGCCTAACGTAACGGTACTCACCTACAAGGCTAAATCGATACATTGTAGTATTACTTATACGTACGGCTCTCGCGCAAGGCGCGCCATTTTAAAAATCCAAGTATTGGAAAATCGCAGAACGTACGTAACTATAACAAATATAATAGTCCCTGGGCAAATATTCAGTAACTCTAGTGCACACGATGTCTGCGATGTACCACGTCAGGCAACTACAGTAGTATTTTTTTGGTGCTTTTATTGTACAACCAAACAATCCTTCAAACAACCAAATATGAAGGCAAGGTTGTCTTAAAAATGAGCCCTGGCTATGAGAGAACCTTCAGTTCCACACAAGTTGAGCAACGAAAACAGTTAGTGGTACAACAAAGACACGCCTCATTTTGCATTATATTAAACTACAACTCATACCATCAAGTTAAAAGTTCGACACAAAAACTAGTTGCAAGGCTATTGATACCATGTACAAGTTATGCATGTAGAGGTCAATTGAGGTCACTGGAACCATTGCAGTAACTACATTGTCTTACTTCCATACACTTCCTCCTTTTAAAGTGTTAAAAAATATTAATTTATCTTCGCAAAAGATAAGTCACCTACTCTCCGCCAAGTGTGGAAGCATAACTTGAAGCCACTACTGAAGTCTTCAATGTTATATTAGAGGAATTTTCTTGAGATAGTGAAATTCAGTTAAATTAATTTGCATGTACCTTGGAAATTCAAAACAGAAAAGCCAAATCAGGGGACTGTACAACATACAATTGTACACCGTTCTAAGCATATTCCTATGTGTACTAAAGTCCCTATTATCTTTTTCGTCGGTAAAGATCAGAGGAAAACCACCGTGAAGACTCGTGATTTAGAATTGGCTGCCAACACAGCCTGTTACAGCACTTGATATCAAAGACAGTCTAATGCGATTAATTCCTTTTGTACAACCGGAACTGATGCAAAAAAAGTTTTCCAAAAACTATGGTACAAACTAGTAGACTGTAAAACACAATGAATCCTGTTTTCATCATAGTTCGTTTAACACACCATTTATTACTTTAATTGTTTCATTCCTAGATTGGTACAATCCTGCCAAAATACCTGGAGGAGGTGAACAATTGAGAGAGGCTGCTAAGTTATACAGCTTTGCAGTAGTAGAAGCATATCTCTGGCTTGGACGATGCAAATCAGGAATGTGATTGTAGCTGTTAAGGAGAATAAATTTCATCTTCATCCATCTCTCTGTCCACAATTGAAAAAAAAAAACCTGCTTGTACAACTTCAATGAAACTTGGACAAAAATGACCTGTGATGAAGAGACATATAGAGGTGTTCAGGAATGTTATGTGCAAGGTCATTTAGGAGTCGGTTGAGTTAGTTCTTTGGAAATGCTTCTTCGTCCACTGACAGACATGTGGATGTATGCAGATGTGATCATAATTATTGTCAAGTATATGAAGATGGTCATTCGGGGTCGGAGTTTCAGAAATTTCATGTTATGTTTAAGGACAGTTCGGTCTATTCTTTAACTGTTAGCTCAAAATCATTTCAAATTAATCTTTCTTGTGATTATTATAATCTACAATTACCACTATGTATTCAAATTGAGTTAAAATAGTTTGCACAAGAATGTGAATTCAAAGAAGGAGCTAATGACTAAACCATTAACGGTATCGTTGGTAATCTAATTATTGTCTTGCAGAGCCTTGCTTATAGATTTAATAGTTAATGGTTAAAGATGTTCGGTTTGCCAGTGCGAAGTGGTAAAATATATTGGTAATTAAATTCAGAATATAAATTAAAATACCAATAATGAAATAATTAAACTAAAAAAATAAGTTTGGTAATAGGTCATCCTTATCAACAACAATGTGAACATAGATCTTTTGAGACCTTCCTATCTAGTTGGCAAAGAAAAATAGCTACAGCTACCGGTCTGGCTTTTGTCGTAACATAAAGGTTATTGAGAGAGAGAGGCTTTGATCAAGTTTTTTAGGAGACAGGTAAAGGGTCCATTTGCCCTAGTACAATCATAGGACGTGACCTATAATTAAGTAAACTATTGTTCAATTCTTGTTCCGTTGTAAAAACTGTTCAAGTGATTTTATTTTTTTGTGCAAAAGTGGTGAAGGTCTTGGTATTCCCTGTTATACGTCACAGATGCCGTCGAACAACCATTGCTGCAATACCCATTGATATTAACCATTTTTTATAACATCTCATTCACCAGGAAACCTGATGAAAACAACCAGGATATGGAGGGTGGCATTTAAACGCAGCTCCTGGAGAAAATTTCACCAGTTCCTGATGAAATTTCACCAGGTTGCTTTAGAGTGATATGAACGACAGAATCAATTGGCTGACATTTTCTCATAAATACTTTCTTAGGCATAACTTAACTACGATCAACAGACATTAAGCGTTTACATAACAAAAAACCAAAACGCGCACAATCTAGGGTTGCCAATCTTGCTGTCGATAACAACAGCTTATAGTGTTACTAAGGTCACCAGACATACACTCTAAAAACTGTTGGGCAAAACTGGTTGAGCAAACAAAGAATTGCCCAATATGAGTAAATATTAACCAACAACCGAGTAAAAGAAATTACACAACTGATATGGGTAAACTTTGTTGTGCAAAAATTAAGATGTTACTTTCTGTTGGGCAAACAAGCTTGATTTGCCCAATGTTGTGCAAAAACC
>JXUT01149758.1:0-14987 GCA_000934455.1 Apostichopus parvimensis | reverse complement strand
AATGGATTACCAATAATGGCTGGACTGAGGAGCTGAATTCCATCATCATCCATCCATCCATCCTTAAAGCAATATTCCAGATATTGAAGACATTTTAATAAAGTGAATATCTTGAAAACTGGGATATCTATAAAAGCATTACTTAGCAATCAAAATTATCCCTCTCTATTGGACCATGGCAACATCCTTTCAGATTTGGTCAGTCTCAAAGCAAAAGTACCTTATAGGTTATCCTTCTTGAAGTCTACCTATCAATTCTAAAATGTAAGGGCAACATCCCACGTCTAACTCTGAAGACTTCATTCTCAGCATAGACTCGTCTAGACCAGTATGTCGTCATGGAAAAGGTAAACTGATGAGGAAGCCTCTCAACACATATTACAAAAGCCTCTCCATAGATGAAGTAATGCTTCCTGCATAAATTATGGTAAATCTGTTGTTATGTTTTGTTTATTTACTTTTACCTTTACTGAAGTTTAACCTCTACCATATTAAAAAGATATTGCTTTACAAAATTCCACATAGACCTAGACATAACTTTATATTTGTGAAATTTGAAATTGTGATATCTTTGAAATGTTCCGTACACTTTCTTTTGTACACTCCTATTTCAGTTAACCTGAAGTCTTTATGCACACAACACAAGACAATTATTTATAAGCTATCTACACAAAAACCTAGTGACTGATAACAAATGTCATCTGAAATTTATTCAATCCATGCAGTACAAATCTCAATGCCTTTAATATACTATTTATCAAAGGCTTTTGTCCAAGAAATGTGTTGTACAGTATATACTAAATCATTGCTACCAGAACCCTTTGTATTAAACTAGATTACAATCACCAAAATAAAATGACTGTAACGATGTCCTACTATGTCTTTTTCCATTCTCTGCACACAGAACAATTTCTGAAATGTGGATAAGCCTCTTCCCAACCCCACCCCCCAGCAATTCTTTTTGATTTCTGGAAGAGTGAGCTGCCATCTCAATAACTGGCTGTGTACACATTGAGAAGACTAACATCAATTCTAGGCAAAGAAATAGACAAAAGAACTGTCCCTTCTAAATATGACTGACCAGTCACTCTTCTTAAACAAAAGGCAACAATAGACCCTTTTTACCGCCAATTTAATTCCCTTCATTATCCTTCTGAAACTCTGGTTAGATTCCTTCGGCATCAATTTCCTCACAATGCTGTGTATCCTACCAGGCAACATTTCCAAATCAACACTGGTTACTCCATTATTCAGAAGACTAAATTTACCACCAATTTAATTTCCTTCATTATCCTTCTGAAACTGTGGTTAGATTTCTTCGGCATCAATTTCCTCACAATGCTGTGTATCCGACCAGGCAACATTTCCAAATCAAAACACTGATTACTCCATTAATCAGAAGACTACTGTCTGTCTCTCTATACAGTATACACAAAAAACGCTTGACACCAAACTCGATGCTAACACTTAACCCTGTCAAATTTACAACAACAACAACAACATAAAACCCTTCCATCCAACATAGTGGCAGTTCAAGTATTGCTATGGAAACCATATATTGAAATGGATAAAGTCATGTGTAAAATACAATCTTTTAAATATTATCTATAAGCTATTACCCAATTTCTGTCAAATAGGTTTTTAAATAAACAATGCACACAGTTTGTAACAGAATAAAATGAACACAAAGAGTGATTATTATTTACAAGTAAACAAAGCTGTAACTATTTACACAATTTATCTATTCAATACGAAATGGTTATATTTTGTTTTGAATTAAGAAAACCCAAAAAAACAATGCTTCCAGAGTGGACATCACTGTGATCTAAGATGCCTTTCACAGCCTAATTGGTATAAAATTGTAAGAACATACGATATATGTGAACAAGGATCTCAGTGAAAATGAGGATTACGTCTTAATTCTTTCACATTTCAGCAAAAAGCGATGAATAAACATCTTTTCCAGTTCAAAACTTCTGGGAAATTGTGCCGTGATTTTCCAGACTAAGAAACAATACCTGTGCTATTCAGGGGAATTTTATTTGTAAATATATCATTGGTTGATAAAGGTACGACAAAGTTTATAAATTCCAAAATATATAAAACAGCAGGTGAATGGATACACATGATCAGCCTCCATCTTGATATATTTTTCTGTTGCCAAGCTAGCAAAATTTGATATTTATTCATTTTATTTGATTTTTTTTTTATACATCATGCAATAATTTGTGACATCCCACATGTACAGTTGGACATCAAACTGTCTGGTTTTTAATATATTTTTATTCTGTTTTCACTGATGCAGTTAAGACATTAACATACATTAACCAACTTGCAAAAACATTCTGTCAAACAGTGAAATTATTTAATGAAGGTTTGTCCTTTCAAAGCAAAAGCACTTTTTGTGTGTTATCAATATATGACATCATATATTATTTATGCAATACCTCCATCCGAATAAGATGAATAAATTTCAAAATTTTAAATCTCAACGACTTAACAACCCACTAAGCCAAAAGATGGACCAATGTACTTCACTTCAGAAGCCCATTATTCTTAATTTTTCAATATTTCAGACTTTGTCATACCTCACATATGAAACTTCGGAGAAAGGTAAGAAGTACTGGCAAGCTGAATATTATGAAATAGTTTGGAAGTGTTCTCATGTATAAACTTGGTTCATGCTGTTCCATTTGAAAATGACGAAACTTTAGGATAGATATATGTCACAATCCAACCATCTATTAATTGTCAATCTCTACCCCAGCAATGATGATCAAAGTCCACATGTCCATCTAGTGTTTAATAACAATATTGCAAACTAACAAAATTAGATGGGGTCTCATTTATAACAAAATTATTTCCCATAGAAAGAATTTAACAGAGTGCAGACACTAATTTATTGACTGAAAGTAACCATTTTCCCCCAAAGTCATCAAGTTTTATCCCTTTTTGCAGAGAAATGTTGCAAAAATTTTAAAATGTTTTGCGCGCTTTAAATATTTTAGGAAACTTACTGTACAGACAAAAGTATGTCCCAAATGGAAATCATACTTAGTCACATAACATTCAGAAGTTCTCCTACTATCTTTTAGTAAGGACTAAGATGCATGTGAAGGGGGCAGTAATCAATATTGAGTTCGTAATACATGCAAAAATATTCCTTTAATTACTGGACGCTGGTAGCCGTGTACAGTACGGAGAAACTGAAAATTGTTTCAAATGTCTGTGATGTGAGACAATATACAATACTTGGTATTCACCATCATCTGAATAAAAACCATCCATGAAGCAGGTTTTCCTGTGCGTAAGTTTTTTAAAAAAAGCGAACACCACCTACTTGAACGTAATTTGTGAAACCGTTTGTTGTCGGGTGATGTAATCCATATGAATTTACAGCATATAAGGCCATGGAGAGTATGTTTGCAGCAGACTTAACTTGCCAATCTCCAGAGTTGCTCAGTCATTGCAACATGTCCTGTAGCATTCACAACTACCATCACCGTATACATTAGAAGGCCTCCATCCCGGTGATGCTGTCCTCTTCAACGACTTTCATCAAACAGATTACAAAGTCACTTAAGCTACAACCTGCACAAGTAACTTTAGCTGCTGACTCACACAGCAAGAAACAGAATCTGCCATATGTTAAGCCTCTGATGTTGCTAGAACCATCTTATCACGAACCATCAGCATCAAAGGTCCAAGTTTGTTTGGCGGGGAGGTGTGGGGGAGGTGGAGAAACCAGATAGCGGGGCCGGAAGGTTTTTACTCAAAGAGTGGATCTTCTGCCCGGCGTCCCGAACCAGTGATCCCAGCTGCCATTTCTTTTGACAAAGTTTGGCGTGAAAAATTTCCCTCACTTCTAAATCCCTTCACCTATATCCCCTAATCCATTAAATCCCCTAATCCAGTAAATACAAACTAGTCAATGACCATAATGCAGTTCTTCCAAGAGTTCCTTTCTGAGGTGCTTGACGGGATTCAGAGCCAGCTGCGAATTTTTTTCTCGGAATATTAAAGGAAGATTTAATAGCAAATACTAGTTATCAATAAAAAATCTACTTATTCAGGGATGTCAGGAAGGTAAGGGTTTGACAATATCAATAAAGTTGACAGGAAATTGTCCTGTTTTACCATTCACTTTTCCGACCATCCATTCATCGTTGATGTGCTTGATAAGTTCGATGGAATCTCCTTCCTGTAAAAGAGGGACAAAAAAAAACGGGAAAGATGTCAGTCACTTGGTAACATTTTAAGAAAAGTCACCCAAGATAGAAGCTTGTGCACGGCAAACCGAACAACTAGACCCACTCTGAATCCCAATCCACTTAGATTAAGACTGTAAGAGGGGTTTGGGTTAGGGGGGAGGGGTGGGAGGCAGGGGAATCACCATATAAGGTATCAATGGATACTGCTTACGATCCTGGATGAAATGTTGTTGAGCTATCTATACTGTGAACTCTGTGCTGAAAGGAACAGAAGACACATGGGAGAGATGTATGTCACTGACAAATTACATGATCAGAATGTATATATGACGTCTCTCTGTGAATCGTAAGAAGAGACACAGGTTGACTTGGGAACTTGAATTTGCTCTTGTTTGGTTAACACATAACCCTAACCAAGAGTTACTACACAAACACACAAAGTTACAATGGACTTACTTACTCTGTAGAATACAAATTCAGCTAAGATGTTATGCTGCCAGGTGGACAAATATATCAGTTACACGGTGAGCTATGCAACACAAATGATGAACGGGTGACATGGATAGCTCAATATATGGGGGTATCGATCATTTCCCCTCCGAATACTTCAAGTAACTCAAAGTCAAAGTGGTACTGTAATAACTGCATGGCACTCAGAGTAACTGAGATTTACTCAGAGTGACTTATGGTAACATAAGAAGTGAAATCCCTTGTGGGTTTTTCTTTGTTTTTTTTGGCTGTTGTTGTGCAAGTTGTTTCAAAACAATTACATTTCAATATAACTTGGAAAGAGAAAAGAAATGTATGTATCTAAATATAAATTAACACCTACCCAAACATTAATTACTTTGATTTATTTTATGTACTAGAAACAAGAAAGATTGAATTCATAGTCAACAGTTCAATGAAACTTGTGGTTCAATGTAAAACTGTATAGTGCCCCAGGATAATGGCTTTTATTGTGTGCACTTTGGTGTGTGGGTGTGACAAGTTACCAATGACCAGGGGTTAAGTTGTAAAGTTGTGTAAGGGGGGCCTTGGCCTCAAACGAAACTGTACACATTCAACTTTAACCGATAGATCAGAAAGAATGGACATGCTTAATATATTCTAAGACAGCTTAAAGTTCACATCAAGTTCAAGGTTATGTCTATTTTCATGAGGATTCACACCTTTTGAGTTTAATATCATTAACACATGGCCTACTTTAGAGTGTACTGATAAATCACACATGAAAGGAATTACTCCTTGGAGGAATTACTTTCTGTTTTTTTCAACTTCCCTCTTTTTTTTTCCTTCTTGGACTGACAATTCTAGACACACAATACTACTTGACTGATTCATTTAAGCACCTGAAGCATGAAGGATTGAGACCACTCTCAGCCATACTTTCTGACAAAGACAACACTCTTTATATAAAATAAACTTCTCATCTCCTGAAAAAATGCCTGTGTAGGTAAAATATCCGAAGGCCTGACATTCCGATCCTAAACAGAATCATCTTCAGAGACTGACTGAAACCAAAACAGAATGAGGACATATTGAAGAATAGACAGATGAAAAGACACCTAAACTGAACCAATCAACCATGAAAATTGTTTTTTGTTTTCAGTTTCAGACCAGACATTAGGAGGCACACTAGGTACACGTAACAGCCAACTACTACTACGTTTGGTGTATCAATGTTCCACATAAAAAAGTTGAAATGATACCTTTTCCCAAACTATGCAATTGCACAGAAAAGAGGAGTATACCTTTGAAATGATAAAATATCTTGCCGATATATAACAAGTAACTGAGGCTAAGACTAGGTTATAAAAAATGTTGTTTAAGTGTTATAGGACTGGGATATTGGTCTCTGTTTTCCTTCTTCCTGTTCTAATTCTTCTTTTTTTTCTTCTTTTTTTTTGGTAGAAAAGTTACATACTTTCTAAGAAATGCAAGAACCTATGGAAGGACTAGGCTAACTACGGGGTGTTTGTTTGTAGGAAAAGTGACAACCTATTTCAACTTTTGAGACATTCCCTGCTACATCAAAGTGTATCAACCCTATAAAAATAGGTTTCGCACTCGAGATTTTATATTTCACGTTACAAACACAGCCGGATGCTATACCCAGACTGGTTTAAGTAAGTCATTTCGTTGCCTTTCAAACAAACACACCGAGATCCTCCTGTTGAATAACAGAAGCTTAAATTTCTTGACTTCTAAGCCACTGAAACCTGATCACTCTGATTGCACTCTGCTCGGAAATACAGCTTGTTTTGAAACTCGAACCGGTTATAAGCTTTATGACTAACTGTGACAGGGAAGCATTTTCCTTTCCTTTTGGAGATGATAGAAATACTTCCTGGTCGACACAGTATCTTCCCTGTTTTTTATTCTGGGAAATGGAAAAACAAGTGTTGACTTCGTCAAATGACAACAACAACAACCACGATAGTCGGGTAACAGACAGCGAGACGTTGCTTCCAATGAAATTTGTCACGGTATATTTTCTTTAAAGTCTTGAAGTATCCGGATGATGGTGAAGGGATGTGAGAAGATGGATGCAGATTTAATTACATCCTTACAAAGAGTCTGAGAGGATTTCAGGATACTAGTATTTCCGATGACGGTAATTCTATCTGTATGCTATTTGGTCGATGTAAAAATAGTCTTCAACGGATTTAAGCAGAAAACGAATCTTTGGCAAAGAAGTCGGTTTGTATTCTGATTGGAATCTGACCAGAAAAACTACGATCTTAGAGGGGAAAAAAAACAAGAAAAGAAAAGACCTTAGTGGTCAGACGGTTATTCTGTTCTTCAAATTCTTCTCAGCAATTATAAACTGATGAAGAAACATTTGAAGGCTGATTTGAAATTCAGACCCAATATTTAAAAGCTACTGTTGTGGGGACGTAAAACAGTGTGACCTTACGAGAAGGTTCAAATTGCAGAAACCTTAACATATTTGTACTGTTCAAACACCTTGACGATGTTTGACATACACAACATATATATTATTAACAGGTAGCCGGTTGGCTGCATACAAACTACACACAAAGCTAAGGAACAAAGATCTTCCAGTTGGCTGGGTGAGTTTGCTGTTAGTTACATCTGGCTTGGCTCTCTAGTCCCGCAAGTATGCCTGAGAAACCGTTTATATATATATATACAAACAAAAATATCTATTTCTTTTGTCAGGAAAGGAACCTTATATCAACTAGGTCACAAATGACAAGATCACAGTGATTGTAAAAATGTTTGAGAATTTCCATAAATTAACACAGCAAAACAGTAAAACTACTACTGATATCATCAACGATCATCAAAATGACATTCAATAGGAATATAGAACTGATAGCACTTCATCTATCAAAAAAATTTTTTTTATACTATAAACAAAAGACATTTAATATACAAATCAAAAATCAATCACAACTGCCCAAAATGAGAATGTAACAGGTTAAGTTGCTCCAA
The DNA here is from genome assembly GCA_000934455.1 of Apostichopus parvimensis. Classification (NCBI taxonomy): domain Eukaryota; kingdom Metazoa; phylum Echinodermata; class Holothuroidea; order Aspidochirotida; family Stichopodidae; genus Apostichopus; species Apostichopus parvimensis. The sequence continues at coordinate 7,314 of JXUT01149758.1, read as the reverse complement.
TCCGTCAAAGAGGTCGTCATCCATAGCGCAGGTTACATGCTAGTTCACATTTAGAAACTGGTGACCATCTATTTGACTTTTTCTCATATTTCAAGGCAATAACCGAAGACCTTTAACAGAGTAGATGGGCAATTCCTAAACCTCATTCTTTTCATGGGTCACAACTTGCAACTCTGTAGTCTTTTCGTTTCTTTATAGCAAGTAATTGCACTGACTAATATCTGCAAATTAACCCTAACATAATGACTTTCACGGTCGCCGAGTTATTGATCTGTAGAGAATGCTTGTCACGGTTGAAGTGGATCTCTATATTGGATCAAAGTGACGACTCCAAAGACAGAGTTGTCTCATAATGTAAAGTCAATGCACAAAATGATATTAGGCAAATGTTAAAGAATCTCTTTCAAATGTTCAGTGTAGCTATGAACTGTTTAATATCTTTCTCTAAAATGAACCCCTGGTTTTGTCTGGAGAAAATGTATCACTATGGATTTCGTAGAACTTTCTTAAAACTGACATAAGTCTCATTTTTGTTCAAATGGAAAGGTTATTGGAAAAACTTACTCTAGGAACTATGTTTTAACAACATAAAAGAAACTGTTACTATTCTTCTTCTTTTCTCTATGCATCAAACATACTACACTCTTTACAAGTTTTCACTTCTAAATTTTGAAATACAGTACATTTTTCAATAAAAGTTAATCATGCATGAATTATGACCATAAATGGTTCATAATACAAAAACATCTGTTGTGCCTATCCGACTACCCACTCCTCTCCCTGACCAAAAAAATTTCCCGATCACACCGTTACTGTGATGCAACCCATTCGGATGAAGAGAGAATCCAAGCCACCTCTTAAAGGAAAAAGGCGAGGAAATGGACAAACAGAAATGGGAAATACCTTGACAGAAACCAAATAAATAACACTGTGAATACAAATTTTCACAAAGGAAAAATCTCTCTAACACCAAAGGAGAAACGGATAAGTGAGCGACAAGGTGAACAAAAATCAGACAACGAAAAGATATAATGCTGCTAAGTAGCACCACATCAGACTCAAGACTAACCTCAAAGCTCCCACGGATACTAGGAGACAGAAATAGCATATAAAGAAATGCACATAAAAACAGAAAAGATCAATTCATATCAAAATGTAAATTACATTTCATTCACTTCATTTTAAAGCATTTGCCTCTATATTTATTACTATTATTATTGGGGTTTTTATTGGGGGGCAGGGAGGAGGGTGGATTCAGAGTTATAGTTCATTTCCATATGCTACTGCTCAGCTGATCCAATCAGTGACTGATATATCTGGAGTGAAATGCAGCTTTGACATATTACTTACCCTTACCAATACATCAATGTTTTTAAAAAAGTAAGACTTGCTTTTCATAGACCAGGGCTTCTCAATACGTGGCCTGAGGGCTTAAAGAAATATTTTAATCCATCCCAGGAAAAGAAGAAAACCAGCCTGCAATCTTCCACTACTCAGGTATGCAGGCGTTAGGCATTAGTGGAGGTGTTAGGCTAGAGCACTCTATTGGCCTAACCTGCACATTGCTTAGTTATAGTGAGATTTGGGTCCTCTGGGCCCTATGCTCCAAGTTATGTTTCTCTTTGGCCCCTCATAGAAAATTAATCTGTCATAGAATAAGGCTAACATTTGTTAGAAATTTGCTGTAGAAATATCCTAAGCATTTATGTTTGCTCTAAATTGTTTTAGAGTTTTCTAGAGATTTTGACCATTTTTGGTAAAATTTGTGGGCAAAAAAAAACACTGGCGATAAATTTTCTGACCGTGTTCATGGTGTATGCCGGCTCATGGATGCTACCTTGCAAATGTGTCAAGCTGCTTTGATGTAAGAAAAATTACAGGTAATTATGCAACCATAGTATTCAGGAGTGACGTGCCACTCTGATGTATTTAGCATTCTGTGTATTGAGATCTAGGGATATCACACCAGCTTTCCTTAAATTCAATCCAGCAAATCGCACGGTTGAAATTTGATATTGAAAAGTTCTACTTTTGAATGCGAAAAGGGGAAGGAGAGAGAGAGAGGCTGACCAAGGAAGCATAGCAGAGAAACTTACCGAATAACCGACTAACCAACCTACATGCAATGCATACTGAAACAATAATGCAAGCAACAAGATTTCAAAACTTAGTTTCTCTTGACGTAATCATTTCGAGCATTTTTACATATTTTCCTCCAGAAGTTAAATAAGCGGTAGAGAAGATTCATGCAAGCTGGTGATTTGAAACTGCTCGGGTGATGTCATGACAACGAGACTACAAGCAAAGCTAATAATTTGAAAATTTCGAAAACTGAAGAGAGATGCTTCATAAACATCTTTTATCCTTGTCATCTTCAGGAAAAAGTCACGGAGAAATTTGATCAGAGAATTTCATCATAATAAGAATGACAGTAAGTGCCATGTGCTATGTGAATGTAATCCTTCCAAATATCAGGAAGATTTATTTTGATCCTGTCATTTCATTTTAAAAATTGTTAGTGTCATGAAATTTAAATTTTCCCATACAGGTTTTGTCAAGAGGCAAAAATGGAATGCAGAAACAGACCAAAGGCAACAGCTTCCACATCATTCATTCACTATCTAGATCGCCATGTACTTGGGCAACCTTAAGAGGGCCAAATATAAAGGGCCGAGAAATTTACGAAAAAAAAGAGGATTCTAACCAGTCACCGTGGGTTACAAGTAAATGGCAATATAGAGTCTGTCGCCAACTAAGGGCTAAGCTAGGTCGATAGAGGGCTAGGTTTGTCACCCAGGCGTCACTGGTATTATTATTTTCTCTTGGCTAATACTCACCCTGAAAGACAGGTCGCCTTCAGCTTCTCCTTCAAATTGGTATCTGGCTTTACCCAGGCCCGTCACTTTCGTTTTACTCTTCTTTTTTTTCTTCTGCGGTACGTCTACGATTACCTCTACGAACGTCTTTGGGAATATCCCTTCCTGGCCTCTGTATCTGCCCTTGTACCAGTCGTCTCCGATCTTCTCCAGTAACACCACCGTCTCTCCCGCATTGAGGGAGAGCTCCCCATCTCCTTCTGCATTAAAGTTGTGCTGCACAAATGCGTGCGGTTCGACGCTCTGTTCCCCCACAAGAAGACGAAAGATAACAATTCAAAATGCAAATTTTTAAATTGAAGTAAGAATGTGATCAAAATTAAAAGTAGGAAGTAGGAGCACACATTGTTAGACGCTCGCAGGTTTTGCAAACTCTCATCCTTTTGAAACACTTGAAACAAAAAAATATATTGTTAGTTTTGATACATTAGGGACTATGCATCTGTTTAAATCCACCAAATCCATCTGGACGAATAACCATGTCAAAACAAAGCTCGACACTTTAATCTAAGCAAATTACAATTTTCAAAGAATAGTTAACCCATTGCCTAGCTTAATTTGCATATACGATTTGGGACGAACACAGGAACTGCACGTTATGGAAAAAAAAACAACTTCAGAACGCAATGCAGTAATAAAGCCAAACACAAGTATATGAACAAATGTTACTTAAACCTTTAACTAGAGTTGAAAGTTCATCTTGTATTGACTTCTAAACATAAAATTATGAACAGATTAGAATGTATAGGCCCAGAAATGAGGGAAATGGATAGTGTCTAGTTATTTCACGTCAAAGATTTCAACTTCAGAGCCTGTGTGCACTTCCTATTGAGCTTCTTATAAGCATAATTCTAACGAATTGGCACCCCTACATGCAAGATATCAATTTCGATTGATACCCACCAACCTCTCTCGCATGGCACCCTCCCCCTTGACCCTCCCTTCTCACTACTGTCAACCCTCCTCAGCTGAAAAACCTGGGGGAAGAATTTCTCTTTTTTACAAACCTTTATATCTGGCTCAGAGCTGGGTGATAAATTATTTGGAACTTTATCTACAAAGGTAGCAGGGAATCTTCCCTCTCTGCCGTTGATCGTTCCAATTAGCCAATCATCACTGAACTTGCTGCTGACATTAATTTTGTCACCCTCCTGTAACAAAAAAAAGGAAGGTTAGTTAGTTCTAACAAGACTTATTTCATTTATTGGTTTCATCACAACGTACATGTATCACAACGTACAAGTTATCAGATAAGAATATTGGAAAATGATCAGTTAAATCATTTACAAGCACACCTGCTGTAACAATACCATTAATTATTACAAGTAACCCTAGCAATGACTCCGATAAAAAATATGTCCAAACGAAGTAATACTCATGTAACTGGGAATAATTAACAAGATCCTGAAAGATATTTATGTCAAAGAGGATGCAGGGATTCTTTGCCAATAGTCAACAGTTGTAAATTCAGCCTACATTCATAAGATTAATGCAACCAAAACACGGTGGTGTCTTCCATTTTACTTAATGGAGGTCTTTGTTGTGTGACTGAAAATGAAAAAGTAACCCCCCTTCGGAAGGAAGAGGAATCTCATAAATATCTGACAGAGTAAACTGTCAACTCTCATCAAATCTTTCCCTAATTTTCTTAATTGATACGTTTCAGTTTCTGTTGTTGCAAATGCTCAAGTGAATTTGTAGATGAAACTGGCAAGAGAATAATGATGTCGTCAGCACTGTGAGTAGATTAAATCTCATCAAAGTCCATGATTGCAAAAAAATGACTCACAGGAAATCTCTCAAGAAAACGGTCATGGTCGGCAGAAATGTTGTTTATGCTCGTTTTTCGTATCTCTTATCTGACGCAAATCTATATTGTGTACTTGCATGTTCATGCACATGTGTGTTCACAGATCTATGGTGTGTACATGTGTGTTCATGCACATGTGTTTGCAATGACCTATGGTGTGTACATGCGAGTTCATACACATGTGTTTGCAATGACCTATGGTGTGTACATGTGTGTTCATACACGTGTTCGCACTGACCGATGGTTTGTACATGCGAGTTCATACACATGTGTGTTCACTGACCTATGGTGTGTACATGTGTGTTCATGTGTTTGCACTGACCTATGGTGTGCACCTGTGTTCATACACATGTGTGTACACGCAGACCTATATTATGTACATGTGCAACTGGTAATAATGAAATGCTTCGTTTGCCAGTAAAACCATTTGACTATTAATGAAGATAGTGATGGGTTCATAGAGTTTTGTCCCATAGTCTCAATTATTGGAATATTGAAACTCATACCTAGCAAGGATTGTGTTAGAAATAAATATTGTAATATCTTAATTTGGTAGCTCTTCAAAACAATCTCACAAGAAATATTATCATCTTGGGGTAATTGAGAAGAAATATGCAATTTCAATAAAGAATCACAAACAGTCTGTAAATTTAAAAAAAATTCAAATTATAAAACTACTTGATGTGGGGCAAAAAACAGGACACTTTCCTTCCAAAAAGTTTGATTCAAATATGTGAAGAAGACAACGAGTCCTGTTAATACAGGATAAATCACTAAAGAAAATGGAAAATTTCTGAATATCTGGCTTTGTTCTTAATGGTTGAAACAAGGTTCACTGCTATCCCCTAACTAAGGACCACAGAGTTTAAAGTTCTGGGATGCTGGTTGATTCCTACTTGTAAGAAAAACGTAACAGGTGTTTACCTTGAAAGATAATTCGTTTTCGTCTTCTGCATCAAAGTCAAACAATGCTGTGACAATATTATCTGTGAAGAAAATATTAGAAGACGTGAACTACTTACAAAACTATATTTAGGTTCAAGTTGAAAGAGCATGCTTCGTAGAGCAATGTTATTCTTAGTGACTAGTGAAGCTCAATTTTGGAGGAGATAATCCTTACTGCACACTTCTTATTATGAAGCTTCATCTGTCAATGTAATATTTCCCAGCCTAAATGATCTTTGTAATTAGTCAACAAACTCATATGACTTTAAAACTACTACTATCGTTAAAACACAGTCTGCCACTTTAACCTCAGCCCATGTGAAGTTAAGGAATATCAACTTAACAAGCACTTAGGGGGAGAAATTTGTTTTAAGAAAAAGTTGAAAGTAGAAAGGTGTAGGCAGTTTCATTCAACTTATTTTATTCATGTTTAGAGTATTTATCCCCTTCTTTGATCGTACGTTGAACTCACACTGGCACCTATGTGATTACAAAGATTCCCACAGAAGGATACTCCTCCATTAACTGCTCGGAGACATTTAAAGTGAAACGTATAAATGCCTTACTCCATATTCCTTGTCACATGTAGCTACAAAAATGAGCATCCCCACCCCCCAACTTCATTCATGTATGGTTTCAAACATGACACCCATATTCCCATCACATTTACTCTGTTGTATGAGATGCTGTCTGAAGAAATGTCTGTCCAAACAAACTGTAGGATTTGCTTTTTTTTCAAGTTCTCTGAACATGGAAAACTGGTAGTCTGCCAAAACAGATTTATGATAAATAATAATAAAGAGCTTAAATGAAAAATAATCAATAATATATTAATAACCAATTATGAAGAAAAGGACAGTATGGTAAATAGACAGGCAGGCCATTCATTCATATGTATTATGGAAGGATGATCATCCTCTTCAAATCCCACTCTGTCAAGAAACAAGGGACAGATCATTTTGAATCCTTCTGAGTTTGGGGCACAGTGCCTTAAATATTACCAACTTGTGAAAGCTAGTTGGAGATTGGAGTGAAGTAATACAAGAATAACACACAACAGTTAAAAAACGTACCATTGGAAACGAGAGAGAGAGCTGGTGAATTCTGTGGACTTTTCACTGCTATATCCTCAATAACGTCAACATATCCCTGTGGAAACAGTCCAGTTTGACCTTTGTACTCCCCTCTCAACCAATCACTGTCGATTCTCTCCACCAATTTGATGACTGCCCCCTCAGGAAAAGACAAGTCATCCCATTCGTCGCTCTGGTACTCGAATTTGGCCACGCATCTCGGACCACTGAAAGAATATAGTTTTGATTAGTAAATATGGTTACCAAGGACACCGCCAGAGAAACTCCATTGAGGAAATAAATAGCTTGATAATATATACTTAGAGAGTGGGCAATGGAAGTATGGAGAACTGTCTGCTAAGAGAATGAAATCATTATAGACAAACAGCACATGATTACCGCAGATGCTTTTATTGACCTTTAATTTTTTTTCTAATTATATTTTAATTAAAAATAAAGCTATACATATATATAGCTTTATTTTTAATTAAAAAACCTTGAAAATGAAACTGTTTGTTAGTAAACCTTTTAAGTTGACATGAATATTTGACAATGGTACCAGCCTTAATGAGAAGGATTTGATGTTGAGATGATAGAGGGACCCAATAAA
>JXUT01149737.1:0-10673 GCA_000934455.1 Apostichopus parvimensis | reverse complement strand
ATATATGCTCTACATTTGCCTCGCTCTACAATGAAGGAATCTCATTTTCTTGTGCAAGTTGAGGCTTTCTTATCTGCATAAAATACATGTGTAAACTTTATGCAAGATTAGCGGTTGCATCAGAGCTGCACACAATAACTCAGTCAACATTTCATGATGAATTAGAACCATTATGTCTCTTAAAGTGTATGAAAAACATTGGCCATCATGTCATGAACATACAAATTTGTAATGAATGTTTCATCAAACACCTTCCATGTCTATTATTACTTGAAAATTTTTTTTTAATATGTAAATTCTATACTCTTCGACATTTCTTAAAATTTCTCTGTACCATGTAAAGTACTAGTTACTGTAGTAAGTACTAGTAAAGTACTTCCGTTTATTGCTTTCCACACATATCATATCACTTTGATGATATTTTAAATGAAGAAAGATATGAAATAAATACTGTATTTGAGATTTGTTTCCACTTATTGTGGATGTAAAGCCTTCTGGTTCTACTATAAAAAGTACAATGCTATATATTCTTTTTGTGTTTTGCTGTTATATATATACAACACTTTTTGTTAAAAATATATACTATTTTTGCATCGAATAAACGTGATTTAGTATTCAAAATACCAGTTTGTGAATTTTGCTGTCCAGTACCATGCATGGTAAATGACAACAGTAGGGAAGGCCTTGTCTTGCCCTTTTCCATATCCTCCTTGAAAAGTACTTCTGAGTTTGTAAACTAATCAATAATTTGTTTGTTATATAAATGTAACACACAAAAAAAAAAGATTGAGTGGAAGTTTAGAAACACCCCATAATTCTTTTATCCCAAGATTTTACTCAAGGAAATTATGATTTACTAACAAACATCACATCGTTACCCCAAGCAAAACTCTCAGCAGTGCATTGTAAATGACACACAGTCTGAAACAAAACTCATATTGTGAATGTTCATGATGTACAGTATATTAACATGATTGACATGGGATGTTACTGCAATGATATACATGTGCGGGTAAAAATTAAGTGTATACATTACAATAGAACATTATAACAGTACTAAGAAATGTGACTGTAGGAATCAGTACAGGATGTGGTGAAATGTAAAAACTTCACTTCCCTAAATGAAGCCATAAAAACAGCTATTCTTTATTTGCCTAACGACAGCATAAATATTAGTCGCTGGTATTTCTTATTTAAGTTCAGATAGTTCAGAAAAGTTGAACTATCAGATATATCGGTAGTACTTTATGGGGATTAAATGATGTTTCTATTTTGCTATGCATTTTGTCTAATATTATAAAATATACAAATTACCAGCATTAGAGAAAACTCTCATAGCAATATTGCATTTGTATATCAATTTGCATACTCAATTGCATAACTATTTTCATATCATTTGCATATTGTAAAAGCAGAATAAAATTCTTGTATAATTAGTATCAGTACTCATTGAAGCAGAATTTTCAGTTGATTTTTATATATTTTCCTTTGTGCTAAAATTTTGAACAAAAATTTGAAATGTTCCATTATAGTATCCCTTATCCAGTTTAATAAACAAAGATTGGTTCACAGACTCTCTGATAACATATTCATGTCATAGAGCTGTTCTGTTATAGTGCACTTTGACGTGAACATTTTGTGTTCTCTTAATTTACATGTTCCTCAATTTGATATAAAGCCTACTAATGGATTCTGCAGAAACTGCTGTTTTGCTTCTGCTGCCCTCATCTTTGGAATAAATAACCTGAATCCAACAAGCTCACTCACTCTCTTGCATCTTTCAAATCTATTATGAAAACTCATCTGGTTCTAGAAGTCAACAACTTCTAATTCACTTTTAACTTTTGTTAGCTTGTTATCTGTTTAATACTTGCTGCGCCCTTGCTCACTGTTGTTGCAATGCGCCATGAGCATCTTTAGGACAGATACCGGTGCATTAATATTTTCATTATTATGATTATTATTCATGTTACCCGGTGATTGAAAATATGTAGAACAATAATGGTTGAGACTGTATGCCAAATATGGCGATCTGTGAAAACGTATTTTGTCTGTCCGATAGCCAGCCGTCAATTTTTATGATTTAGTTCAATAGTTTGATATATATGCAGACAGTCCTCCCTCCCTACTCTATGTATTCATTTTGCTAAATTGTGGTTAATGTTATCACATTTTACGTAGGCAGGGATTCAGAGGGGGAGGGGGGGAGGGGTGGGAGAGTGCAGGTGTGAGGGGTTATATCCTGTCTCAATAATTAGAAGTATATAATTATTAACACACCCTGGCTGCTTGCATGTAGACCTACTAATAGACCTAATTTGTAGCCTAAATATACCTCAGAATGCACCTTTAGTATGTTGTACCCCAGACCCCTTACAACATGTGAGAGTGACCCCTGGGCCATACCCTTACCTTTTTAAGTCCACCCCTAGCTGTTACAGGTCTATTACTGCAATGCTCTACTGTACAGCACAATGAACTGCAGCTAGTTCCCAAGTATAATAGCAATATACAGTGAGAGTTCGGTAAAGTGACTTTCTTTGTGTAGACCAGGGTTGTCCAACCTTTTGCAGAGGAGGGCCACATGGAATGATTATGATGAAGGAGGGGCCGCATGAACCCACCGCTTGATTTTAGATTTTTTGCGCGAAGACCAAGGCAACAAAATGTGAGCACTGCGCGCGGAGCGCACTGATTTATTTTCGTTCCTGATAAAACAAATGAATAAAGTCCAGCTGCCCCCCCTCCCTCCGCTGAGAGAGTGTCACACAAACTGACCTGTATGCAGTTTTTTGGACCCAGAAGGTTCGAATGATTGATTACATAGCTTCAAATTGTTATCAATAAATCTGCTCACTAAATTTCGCACCGTAGAGCATCTCTGGCGGGCCGGACGCAACCCTGCGGCGGGCCGGACTGTGGCCCGCGGGCCGTAGGTTGGACAACCCTGGTGTAGACCAATATGTTGGTTTCATAATTTGCTAGCAACATACATACATACTACATGTCTCTTGGAGTGTGCTGTGGGCTCTGTAACATACAGTATGTTTGCTAGTACTGGAGTTGCTACATATGTGGTTTCAGAGTCAATTCATCTCCAGTTATTATAATATATTTATTTTGTACCAGACATAAACCAGAAATCAAAGTTCAATGATGGTCATTTATTATTATATTCAAAGAAATGCTGCACTGATATTGTAAGCTATTGATATATCAGTTCACATCCTTTAGCTGCACAGGCATGATTAAATATAACCTGGCCTGCCTTATAATCCAATCTATCCCTGTTTTCTTATGATTTGCTGGTAGTGTCATATTGTATTTTTCTTTCAGTGATGTCTAGCTGTCTCCATAATCCATATTTTGTTGCTCTTTTCATACAAATTTTCAAGAATGAAACTTTGTTGTTATTGTGGTTACTTTGGCAGGCAAGTAACCTACGCAGTGTGTGTGTGTACGCGTGTGTGTGTGTGTATGTGTGTGTGTGTGATATATGTGACACCCTAGCTTGTAAGCATCATATCTCAACATGGGTAACCTCTGCAGTTCTCTGATTTGGCATGTTGCTTTCCCATAATTAGTACAAGAACCCTATTGTTTTGGCTGCAAGCCAAAGGTCATTTGGTGTCAGCAGAGGGCAAAATGTGAAAATCTTAAAAAATCTCCAGAACCTGAACAACAAAGGAGCTCATATACTGTATATAGGCATGGTAGGATAGCCTTATGTAGTGTATAGGTTTTGCTCAAATCGGTGAGGTCATCAGAGGTCAAACTCTAAAAACCTGTAGCTACAGAAGACCTTTCATGAGTATGTGCCACAAGTTGCATTGGAATGATTTTGTACGTAAAGTTAACTAGTATTCATGAATTCTGTAATTGGTGGCAAACATACCGTCTGATTAAATATATACAACTTAATGTAAATAAATTAAAAATCTGACATAAAATCAATGTAAGTCAATTTATTTGATTTGACAAAATTGCCAACCCCAGCATTGAACAATTGTGCGCAGCTGGCCTAACAAATATCGATAAAATGTAAATTGCACTGTAATGTACTGTATTTATGAATATTAATCATTCGCCGATGCTTATATCCATCTGCACTAAACTGTGCACATGTATTGCAGTTAGGTTTCATTGTTATTTCTGTTGTAATTTGTATACATATATCTAGAAATATTTATTTTATTTATTTATATATTTAATTTTAAGTTCTATTGAAACTTCTTCATATTAAAAACATGATTTTCTAGAAACAAGATCATAATTTTTGTTTTGTGGAAATTTCTGCGTTCGATGTCATTTGTTGAAATTAAAATCGCAACTGAGGTGAAAAGACCAATGTAAAAAGTACACTACTCATATACATTTGCCTCTTATATCATTTACCTGTCTTCATATTAAAGACTATATAGTCATCATAGTTTCTGCTGGAATGTGTGTAATTTAATCACCAACATACTTTGACTCATGAATTAACCATTAACTAATGTTGTCTTAGTTTACATTCAGCAATGGCTGGACATGGTTGGATGGTTACTTTAATTTTTAAAGTAATCCTCACTCTTTCAGATTTCAGGGCAAAATCATTAACCCTTAAATTGAACTAAAGGATGTAGAACTGTTGAGATAACAAAAGAATATCTTACAACCAGACAATATTTGACAGTATTAGTTGCTTATCTCAACCCTGGGAGCTTCACTGCATGCAAATATGTCAGTTTTGTTGTATTGCGTGCTCAGAATTCATACTGTGTGTCACACATTTTCATCTTGAAATCAACTACTACATATCATTTCTCTTGTCAACATGCCGAAGATTCATTGTGGCAGAGCTCCCTCTATCATTAGAAAGTTTCTCATTTCTTCGAATGAAGCCAAAGCAAGTATTGAAACAGTTTTTCAAATTGGAAGAGACCAAATATTCCATCTGCAAAGGTTGAAACTGTCAGAGTCTGAGTATCAATAACCAAAGGATGCCCGGAACCATCTTGTTTGAATCAATAACTTTGAGAAAAATAGAAAGTCCTACTTTACATTTTACGCTAGGAACTAATCCTTTCTCACACATCATCTGTATTTACCTCCAGTCTCACTTATTAAATGAAGGTTCCTGTAAATAGATAAAAGTTTTAACCATACAGTTGGTAACTTGACAAGTATAAAATACAAAACATATAGTTCTTATCAAGTACTTTTTTTTTTTTTTTCAGCCACGAAATATACTTCCATCAAATCAGAGACTTTTGTTTTATCCAGCGCAAAGTAAGTTTCAAGTTTGGGATACATTATTAAATTATTAAAACGTGGTTTCGTGAAAAGTACAAAATCACCAAACCTCTGAGCATTGAGTGTAATAAGAAACATTTGAACCTGTTCCTAGAGTACTGTATATCTTATTATGACATAAATCAAGCCATCTGGATTAATTTCACTTTTCAAAGTATCAACGCTAACATGTTAAACTCTTTTGTTACATGAGTCCTCACATGTCTTCTAAAGATATATGCACTATTGCTGTACCAAGTGCATAGCATTCTCACGATATATAATGTGTGTTGTGACAACCATCCAAGTAAATGTGTAATATATTTTGGCTCCGCCTAGTTTGTGTATTATTTTGGGAGGATGTTACTATACACACTATATACAAAAGATTCTTCAATACCACAACTTTAAGTCCTTTCTTCTCAAATTTGTAAATGAGCAATTACATTTTTTATCCTTTTGCATGTGTTAATTTATTTATAGATTTTCGCTGTTCATCCTATATTTTGCTTCCATTTTATTTTTCATAGTGGAAACGGTGTAAAGGGCGTGGTCACTCTGACAGGAGATGTCATTAGCAAAGCAGTGAGTACTCAGAAAGGTTACAGGATTTTAAACTTGGAAAAATGGTTGAATTTTGCCTTCTTTCATTGGAAACATAAAGTAACACATTTTTTTTGTTTACCATCAGGGCCCCTCCCTCTCCCCACCCCCAAAAAATGATTGTCATTGTTACATAATATTTACATTCATTGGGTGCCCAAAAAAAACTTGGAGGTTTGTGTTAGCAAATTATATAATTAATCAATCAATCAATCAATTTACCTAAGATGATTTTGCAGATTAAATTTATTGCTCCCAATTCCTTTTCAACATAACTTTTGATGTGAGATTGATCTTTACTTCATTCTTACAAATTTTTGAAGTTTATGCCGGAACATCATAATTCCTAGTGCTATATTTGGTGGTTTAATATGCAGCACATGAAAGTTTGGGTGGAATCTAGCATAATTATGTTACAACAATTACATCTGCCCAGACAATATAGATAATAATAGTACAGAGCTTTAGGAGACAACCCAGAATGTTAGTAATTCCACTTTTAGTTTTCACGATCATATCTAAGGACCCTCTTCACTCTTTGAGTAAGGCTTACTTAATCCCTATTATTTAGTCTGTAAAGGCAGTGTCTCAATATTAAAGGCTATGTGATAACTTGAAGTACACAATTAGCATCATGTTTGAGAATTCCAGAAAGAATAGTATTGGACAGTTTTAATAATATTAATCCTTAATTAAGGTTAAAGTTACTTTTAAGTTCTGTCAGATTTAATGAATGCAATACTTACTGAATGCTCAAACCAATGAGATGATGATTATATTTGTCTCTCGTCTTTTAGGATATTTCAATGAGGTACTCAGTGAAGGGAAATAACCAGATCCTGAAAACATGTCTAAGAGAGGACTCCAGTGTACTTTGGAGAGTACAACAGGTACATATTCCAAACCTGCCCCCTCCCATCCCAACATCCCTCTCATCCCTACCCCCCTCCCATCCCCCACTCCTTCCTTACTACCTTTATCAAATAAACACACATGTGAAACACCATTTGTAGTATAATTCTCAGTAATGTTGCAAGAGCCTCTCTGAAAATGTCTGGTCTTATGGCTTCCCTGTCCCCACCACTCTCTAAAACAAACAAAACTGGCAAGAACCATAATCAAGACTGCAAGAGAATAGATTGTACTCGGGCTTCATTGTCCCTATGATTACCCCCAACCCACATACCCTATGATTACCCCTTCCCACATACCTTGTCATTACCCCCTTCCCATATACCCTATGAATACCCCTTCCCACATACCCTATGATTACCCTCTCCCACATACCTTATGATTACCCCTTCCCACCCCTATGATTATCCCTTTCCCACCCCTATGACTACCCCCTTCCCACATACACACTGTAGCCCACAGACACTGATTGGCAAACTCCATTGACTGTTGGTATATTCTGTTTCAAAGATATGAATGAATTTCTTGGTTAAACTCTGGTAATAAGTACATGCAGTAGATCTGATGATGTTTAATACTACTGATGTTTCTGCTGAGCTACATCCCGATACACTTGTTAATGGCCTTAAATTGAATCCAACATATACACACATATATGCACATACATACACAACATATACACACTATTTGGGAGGTGTGTTGGTTTCACTATCCTGTGTCTGAAATGATATTACTGGACTTTAGGACATTTCAAATCTACAAAATTATAGTATCTTCAATAAATTTGTTCATGTTGGATTAACAAGTCTACCAAATTCTATTAGTTCCAATCTTCTGCAGTTTGGAACTTAACAGCTGCATTGTCTGGATCAGGCCTGCGTTACAGCCAAGTGGTGTATTGATGCCAATTTTTGCAATAACGTTTATGTATTTTACGCTGTGATGCGGTAAAACTGTTGTAGAAATTTGTTTGCTTTCAACAAAGACATCCAAATAGGCCACTGTTTAAGTCCTAGACCTTTACATTCATTACAATGAGTTTCTGTCTGAACATTCACCAACCTGCTTCTGTTATACAGGATTAGGCAACCTTGAGTATGTAAACATTCACTGATTACATGCATTTTTTCTAAGAAAATCTATCTTTCCTTTGCTTTTGCAGATTCAAGATGCAGGGAATCACTTAAAAGCTGCTGTGAACATCATTTCCAATACTGACTCTGACTGTGAATTTGAGACAGGAGAAGAAGTAGTCATGGTAATGAATAGGATAGCTTAAAGGGATTGCCTGCTTTAATTAAATCAATAATTAGAAGTACATTTTATCTTGAAGAGAAGACAACAATTCAGTGATGACTGAAGGGAAACTCCCTTTTCCATAACATTGTACCAGTTAAAGTTTATAACCTTTAAAAAAAACTGTGATTTATTTTCTTAAATTTGAGAATAAAATGTAATTATTTCTCTCTATTTTTTAAGATTATCAACATTCTTTAAAACTGTAGTTAATGATACAAACACCCCCCCCCCTTCCCTTGTGCACTCATTTTGATATTCTTAGCTATAATAGTTCATACATTTCTGTAGACTATGATTAAGTGATCAAATGTAAAAAGTATGCATGTGAAAGTTTGCTAAAGGACAAAGAAGGAAGCCCAAAATAAAACATGTTTAATTAGGTATGAAGATGACATTAACTGATAAGTCGGGATTCTGTGCTACGTTTGGGCTGGAATTGATTCATCACTAAAATGTATTTTTATCTAAAATGGGATATTACCAACTGTCAGTTTTGGAGTAATATTAACATGGGACTAGTGTGAACCCTTTAACATTGATCTACTGTATATCTAAACTACAGACATCATCGTACACCAATATATAAACAAAGTTATCTACATCCATTCTGGATGGGTGCCACTTAAAACATGATAAGATTTCACCTTTAGTTAAGACTTTAATTTGAACAAAAGTACCCCTACACTGTAGGCATCGTTGTATACGATAAAGTCAAGTCCTTGCTCTTAAATTTCCTCCAAGTGAAATTGATGCTCACGGCGTTCTTTGATGAATCTTGTAAACATTCTTTGGACTCAAAGGTGTAATGTTTTGAGAGTTTTTTTCCAGGAATTTCAGACTTTCTGTGTAATTTTCCGGTATTATTTTTCAAGCTAGACATATTTGCAATTTTCCTTGGACTTTGTCAGATTTGCAAACTCCTGAGGTTTTTAACCAAGCTGCTGTGAGAATGATTTGTCTGTTGACAAAGTGATTTTCAGTCTCTTGGTACCAGCAGAAAATGAAATGGTTTTAAAGGAATGTACTGGCATCAAATAAATGTTGTGAAAAAACAGAGCAGACAACGAATGCTGGTTGAAAACTGTCATCCCTTTATCTTGTTCCTTACTGTTAACTATGGATATACTGTAGCTGACTAACTCTGCTCAATGATTTTCTGTTACCGCAAGATTGGATTCACATGGTCTGAAAAATGGGGAAAGTCCTGTTGTATGTTTTTGTATGTCTCCCTCACCAAACAGTAACAAATGGGATTAGCTATGTTATTAGACTTAGTATCTGTAGCCTAACATTAGGTCGTCATAAGTGTGTAGGCTTCATAGTATATCCGTAAGACATGTTTGGTAATACGTTCTTTAAAAAGAGTTTAATTTCAACTGTTTAAAATGGTGGGAACTATGTGGATCATAATATAAATAATATAAATATTCAGAGAAAAGAACACTATGCCTGACTGCTAGTTGAAGAGCCCATCGAGTTATTTTGATTAAAATCTAGATATGGTTATCTGAAGGTCACTTATAAGATTAAGTGCGAGATAAAGTTTTGTTACTCCAGGTAACTGAATAGAATCCTTCAGCAGATGTTTGTAAAGAGAACGGCATCTTCCTCTTTGAATACCTGATTTGAAGACGGTATAGAAATGATAAAGAAATAAAGACTCTTTGCGGCTTTATCGCCATGGCAATGTCATTCACCTTGATGTGGTCAGGTATATTTACCAATTCTAAAACATCCATACCTTCGTAGTTAAATACGTTTAACGGTCGTGAATTTCACCAATTGATGGCAAAGGTCTATGGACAATTTTTTGGCTTAAATTCATCCTGAGTAAGCCATCATACTTCTTTGAAGTGTATCATTATGTGTACACACGTTGTAATAACAGATATTAATGGTAAAATGGATTTAATTACAAAATATTTACACTGATAACTTACATTAGGGATTTGCACAGCTGTGTTTCAAGTGCTTTCTGAAATCAGACTGTAGTTGTACATGGTAAACAAAGGATACTTTATACACAGTACATATTTAGCATCATAGCTTCATGAAAATTTGTTGTCTAATATAAAATTGATGTAATTGCACTATGTCAGGTCTAGTACTATTAGCAATGGACATAATGTTACAGAGCAGAGTAGAGAATGTTGGTACCATGTTGCTAGAAAATGCTTGTTGTTTTACTAATGTAAACATATCTTACCTATCAAAAATAAGATTAATTATTAATTTCTTATTTCAACATGATCAGAGCAGATGTTTAACTTTTACAAATGAATTTGAATATAATAATCAGGGCAGGCATTATTCTTAGCAATTAACTGCCAAGCCTTGTTACCAATTATTCACATCTTGTATCATGAGACACCTTTGTAGAGAACACTGCAGGGTTACTTGATGAAATATAATCTATTTGGAAATTAAATATGAGAAATATGGTCATAAATTTTGATATCAATGCATTGTATAACATTTATTCATTTGTATTCTTCTTTGTTTGAATTAGCTGATGGACAGCATTATGTCTCACATCCAGAAAGGCCAGCAAAGACTCTTAAATCCTGCCAAACCAACGTTAGAAG
>JXUT01149727.1:0-18120 GCA_000934455.1 Apostichopus parvimensis | reverse complement strand
TGTGCTAATTGAAATTACAGCTCAGGGAGTGCTTCTGTTGGTATTCATACATGTAATAGAGGGTTGCTCACAAAGAAATTCCACAAAGGCTTGTTCCATCGTATTACAACAAAACTGACACTACCGTATAAAAAAGGTGGTATGGACAAATGAATTTATCCCCTCACACCCTGTTAAAATGGCTCCTCCTTCTACGACTCCATGGTCGCTACGTCATGTAGGCATTCTCATTCTTTAACTTCTCTAGCTCCTTAACTTGTTGTCGTAAAAATACAATCCTGTAGAATGAGGGAGTGAGAGCAGAACAAAGTGAAAAGTGTATGCAATTGCAGTCCACATTCAATGTGTTAATGTTGGTTATCTTTGTCTAGTGAATCTCAATGGTTAAGTATGCAAACATTTGACACCTCATCATCCAAGTGATGATCCTGGTTCACCACTGGTTTATAACTAGGCAGGCGTGTTATTGTTGCACCAAGTCCTGATCCCGGGACCAGCGTTTCACTCCCCCATCTGACGGATGAGAGCGTACCTCAGCCTCTGACCATTTTCTCACTTATTGAGGGAGGTAATGTTGTTGAGAAACCCCATTTCACAAATCAGAAATACCAAATTCATGTAAGACTTTGTTCAACCATACTGTGCAGCAGCAATGTTGAGAAGGTCAAGAGAATTTGGGTCTGGCAAGGATGTGGACTGGGAACCTGGAGGTTGTGGGGCGTACACTCTAACCATTTCACCATTAAAACCTTCATAACTATTAACTTAAATGTCATTCTTCAGGTGACATCAATCTTAAATTCATTTAAGTTATTATGTTTCATTTCTGTTGAAAGCGCAATCAACATTCCATTTGGTGATTTCTTATCAGTTGTACAAGAACCACACAAGACGATTTACTTTCTTAAGAATATTTCTTTGGAAATGTAACATACATTCACAATGAAGTAAATGACTTACATATGAAGCATCATAAACATATATACATATTTATATATACAGACAAAAATTCATTGATTTCCCGCATGTGGCGAATAACACCTGGGAACAAGCTGAATAAACTTCAAAATGCCTTAGGTCAAACCTTTGGGTTATATTTAGCTTTTACAATATTCTATGTCTTGACAATGCCAAACAAGAAGAAGTTTTACAATATATCAACTGCTGGTGGAAAATTTTCCTGTATCCTTTCAACAAAGGAACACTTTCATCTTATAATTTAACATGTGAGTGGACTCTACTGCTTGTTTGTAACAGTAGGCATGTGTGTAACATTACCTTACTGAACACTCTCATCTTATCTTTAACTTGTGAGTGGAGCTCTACTGCTTGTTGTAACAGTAGCCGTGTTTGTAACATTACTTTACTAAAGAGACGGGGAAACTTACCTAGACGCTTGTACGTTGGCTTGGATTTCTGTGGTACGGACCAGCGATCTGGCAAATTTTAAGTCCATCATAACCTGTGAGTAATTTTCGAATCCTAGCCTGTAATAATCTCTCTGTACAAGGTGAGCCTAGAGATGAAACAAAAGACATGCCATTGTGTAATCAAGTAGTTGTTAATTACCAGATAGATAAGATGACATGGATTAGGACAGTCAAGGAGACACATGGATAACATCAAAGAGGTACAGCTCAATCAAATGACTATCAATTGAGACAAATGAAAAATGTGCATCAGTGCATGTCACGTGCAGGGTATTAAAGTGATCTAATTTATGAAACCCAGCAAGCAGCTTCAGGGACAATTAACATTATTTTCAGCTTTGCCAGCTGATCTTCCCAGCATTGTAACTTTAACTTTAACATTTACGAATCAAAGACATTGACTTTTGTACAACCTGCAACATATATGTAGTAGGCTTTCATTCTTAAGCATGGTAATAGGTGATCCTAAGTTATAATTCACAAGATATAACAATGAGGGAGGGAGGCTGGGCGGGGGGAGGTGGAACAGGGAGGTGGAACAGAGAGAGGGTGTGTCACCTAAAAGAATTAAACATTGCTTCTAGAAATTTGATTTAGTTTTACCTGTTTCTCCAATTGCTCAACAGGCGAATTCATCTTATGCTTGACTAAATCTTCACTATAATAATTTGAATGAGTTTCTGTTGAAAAGATGATATTGTTAAAATGAAGTTCTTCCTCTGTAGGCTTAGCTATGGGTGGAGGGACGACTAACTCCTCTGCTGTAACTGCAGAATTCATTGAATCGCTGCTTCTTCTGGAGAGAAGAAAGAAAGAAAGAACACGATTGTTAACATCTGTAAAATACATTCCTTCTGCTCTATTACAGGGAACTCATGGACAATGAAGAATTACTCTGTTGCTTGTTCAACTTAAAGGGATAACAAAGACTCAAATTTGAGGAAGTAAAACAAATTTATTGATTAATATCTTCTTTGACTTACTTTCTTATGGTTTCTACAGTATCTTGTCTAGGATAAATATCTTCTTTGACTTACTTTCTTACGGTTTCTACAGCATCATGTTTAGGACTAATATCTTCTTTTTCATCTTCTTCCTTCGTCTCGTTGATTATGATCTTATCCGGTGGTTCAACCTCCTTTGATTCATTACCCTCCATCTTCTCATTAGTTTGGTTCTCCATGTGTTGACTTGATGACAAGTTGGATAAGGGGGTAGACATACTATTTACTGGGGATGGATATGATTGGGCTGGGGACGATAGGTCCGACACTGATGCAACTGACATTGGTGAAGGATTTGAAAATTCTGCAGGGATGAAAGAAACATCACTCTTATACATGTATGATAAAGTCATAGTAACAGCACAAACCCTGTTATAAAGGAGGAGTCACAACTGAAACTGAATGTTACAGTCTACTTTGAAAAGCTTAGGCATCAAATTTGGATATGGAGCTAATGTGTTAGGCTACCTGAGATAGCAGCAATCTTTTCAAGACATGTATATTTGCCCTTTCTGAGTTTGAAGTCAAAAGAACAATATCTGAGGTCCTGGGAATCAGCCATAGTTTGCAGTTTTGTCAGTACAGTACAGTACAGTACAGTAATGTAAATCCCAAGTAATGTTAATCATCATCATCAGCTTCCTGAATCTAAGGAAGCTAACTCCTGAAACATGTGAACAAGGGAAGTTACGTACTGAACATCTTGTCATGTGACCATGTCCACATCCAATGATTAAAACACACAAATGAACCACAAATTACTACTATCTGAATACCAAGAGAGGTGAGAGATTCCTGATTGGTATCACCACATAGGTAAGAAAGACAAATATTGTCTGCTTCTTAATGAAGATTGGAAACACTGGAGGTTGTAAACCCTTGTGACTTCCACACTAATACATGTATACATTTTGTATGTTTGGGTGGAATGAGACATTAATGCTGTTTTCAGTACACTTTGAATACTCACTTGGTTGAAGTTCTTCTCTGTTGTCTTCATGAGGTTGGGAAACAGGTGACCTAGACGTGGATCTCCTCCAGCGTTTCTGCTGGTTTTGTAAAGGGGTTCTAATTGTTGTCTTAGGTGAAGTTGTTGGTAATGGAGATACAGTAGCAATATGAGGAGATGGACTATTATTAATCTTAGGTGATTCTGTAACAAAAACAAAGAGATTTAATTAATATACCAAATCCAAGTATTGTTGAACAGTTTCTTGGAGATAGAGTCTTAAATACTTCATCTTGATATCATTCTTAAAACAGGTAT
The DNA here is from genome assembly GCA_000934455.1 of Apostichopus parvimensis. Taxonomy (NCBI): domain Eukaryota; kingdom Metazoa; phylum Echinodermata; class Holothuroidea; order Aspidochirotida; family Stichopodidae; genus Apostichopus; species Apostichopus parvimensis. Next base: position 14,419 of record JXUT01149727.1, on the reverse strand, counting down.
AAACAAACCTCCCTTTCCATTGTACTTCAACTGTGAATGATCACGACAACCACGATTATACTTAAAAAGGGGTATTCCAGCAGGTGCTGAACTTGACTGCTTACTAAAAATGCTGGAAATCTTCTGCATCATGTAGGGAAATGTTCACATTCTGTGTAGCAGTTTTAACTTTCAAAGGTCCTGAACTTTGTCTCTTATAGCATACTACAGTTAATGCGCACAGAACTGCAACAAGTCTTTGCTTTTGTACAGTGTATGTAGCAATTTGACCATTTGCATAGTATTTTGTGATGTGGTAGCAGATAAATTATTTCCTCTCTTATGGTCAAATCCACAATCTCACTTTCTCGTGGCATTCAGTATGGCGAGGATATGAATTTTTGTGAACCAGACCTTGACTAATTGTATAAAACAACTCACAATTTGGTAAATGCCACGAAAGTTTAACACACGGAAACACAAAATCAAAATTTGACATCAATACTTTTTTAATTACCCTGTAGGCTATTAAAGCATGTAATGGACATTCTGCTACGTAAGCAAGGCATACATATTACATGCTGCTAAGTAGCCTAGGCATACACATGCCACACGCACTCTGGAAAATGACGATACATGTGTGTCGCCCACAAGCAACCTGTGTGTCAAGTGATAATCTAAAAATTCTTTGAAAAAATAATGGTTTCGAAGGACAGCAAACTTGCTACAACACTCCTTTACATTTGGTACATCATGCAAATGATTTAATGGATGTCATGTAAAAATGCTCCAAAGAATCATTCATGATATATGCTTGTGCACCTCTAATGTACTGTTGTTCTGACAAAACAATTTCTTCTTCAGGTTTTCATGTTAAAAAAAGCTACAATAATTTCCCAGTTAGATTTATAAACAAGTTTTACAACCTATAAGTGTGTTTCTCTATGGCCTGCCCTACAAGCCTACCAATGAATGACCCACTGAATGAATTACTTGTGAATATATTCCTTCTGTGTGTGCACAATTCTTTAAAGAATTTGCAGGGGTACATTTTACATTAAATTCCAAGAATTAAGCAATTTGATTGCTCGGATTACCAAGTTTTTCCTTTTTTTTCTAACATGAAGTTGCAGAACTACAATATGTCACCTATACTATAACTTCTTCTAAGCCTACACATGATCCTTCCCAACCTGTTCTCTCAGGGTTTGCAACTTTAAACAGTAATTGCTCCAGGGAGTCATGGTTAGTTTGAGATTCCTCAGAAAATTATTGAAACCCTATCAATCACTCCCATTCTGATTAAATGGTGATATTTGTTGTGTACTAATGGACCAATCTCAAGCTGCTACTTTCTTTAATGCGTTGTCTTTCTGTGTACTTCTGGTTGGTTCCTTCAGTTAACTTTGATACAGGATGGTTAAGTATATACAGTATACTACTCAGCTTATGAGTTGCATAGAGTGCAAAAGTCGTATTTAGTTGTATGAAAAAGTGCACACACAGACACGGTATGTGAAAATTGCATACAATATGGCAGTTAATTTGTACAATTACTTTAAGAACAAGTTCACATTTGTTGAGTCTCTCTCCTCTTATATTACCTTTTGTGCTAAATTTCACTGTCAGTATGTACAATATCCTTATAATAAAATGTCAAACCAACTCAAATACACATAATATTGATCACTGCACAGGAAATACCAACTTTCAGTATATTTGCTCAAAAGGGTGAAATACAAAGTTTCATAAACCAGGAGCAACCATATAAGCAACAATATTGTTGTGGGTGTTTTATATGACATTATTATGATACAATTTTATGGTATGATCTTATCATGTGAATCTACTGGTTCTGAAAGCTCTGAACTTTTTGTCTCTTATCAAATACTACTGTCCCTGTGTACAAAACGCTATACAACTTTGCACTGTGTTTTACTTTGCATAGCACTACTGAATTATCCCCTTAAACAATGACATTATAACTAAAAATATACATGGTCGGTTCATTGGCAGTGATGACTTACTGTAGTAAATAGTATAGCAGGCCTACATACTGACAACTGACTTAACGCTAGTTACAACAAACAAGAAAACAAAGTTTGTAATTCAATACACCCTTTAGTATATTACTCACAGATAAATGTATCAGCTCTATTGAACCTCCCAAAGAAGGATTGTAACAATTACTACTAAGGCTCACTGGAATGTTCAAGCAACAAAGCACACACAAAGCCCTGCATTCTGTGAGCCCTAAGAATAAACTTACAGTGTTATTTGCAAAACATTTGGTTGTACATAACCATTGATAGGACGTATATCATGTGTTTATACTCAGAGAATGTCTACATGTTATGATCATTGGAAATCACTAGGTGCTTAGGAAGTCTCATATGAAACTAGTAGGTTATTACCCCTGATGTCAAATAATTGTGAAATGTGCACTGGAATTGTTTATCACATTTCAACTCTAAAAATATCTCTTTGCTCCGAGCTCCACATTTTTTGTTGTTGTGTTTTTGTATATTCTTCATCCTTGGAAATCTTTCCCACTGAGTACTTAATGTTCTCCTCTGATAAATGTGAGATATTAGGCAATATCTAAGAAACAGCCTCTGGCTGTTATGTTCATGACTAACATATGACAACAGTAGTATACAGGGAGCATTTTCAAATACTCTGAATGTTTTCTCATACTGAAGACTATAGTTCCTTTGTAGAATTCATAAAATAATTCATCACACTTGTAAAGCAACTTGACCATTTTGTATAGCATTCTGCAATGTGATACTGAATAAATTATTCCCTGGTTTACAAAAAAAAAACCACCCCAAAACAAGCCACCATCGAACATATTTAACTTAAACTATATTTCTTGCTACACAGGAGTGTACATGTTAGAGCAATCCTTAGAGACAGAGAATAACATCACAATATCATTGTCACACGCAGAGATGACAAACCTACTAACCTAAACTAACCTAAAATACCGATACTACAACCTGATAACTATTGAGAAGGGTCAAACTTTACGTGAAAGTCTCTACTACAAATGCAATGGATCTTCTCATTAGTCATTCCACAAATATGTCTAGTTGAAACAAGACGACACAGCCTATCCCTATGTTACATTTTGTGCAGGACTATACGGTAGCCGATAATTCAAACATCACACTCTTTACACATTCAATTTCTTGTTATCAAAGTTGAAGTACAAGTTTTAGGTGCAATGAGTGCATAAGGTACCAAAACAGATTGTAAAAATTGCATAGCTGTCTACAGCAACTTAAATCATAGGAAAGACAATGACATGTCTAGTGAGAAAATGTTCACAACTTGTTGTTAAACCCTGTGCTGATGGATACATTGTACTATTTAATCATTCTTTCACTTTGGTGTTTATGGTAGCACAGCAGTTTGTGTTGGCCCTTTCTCTTCTTATTACTTTTACTTGCAATACAAAGTTTGTTTAACAACGGGCAATTATTACGTGTGCTGAGAAGAAACAACAATCCAGTACATCCCTATAAACGCGAGAAAGAATCAAACAAAAGCTGAGAAATGATCACTGTTGTTAAAGTATTCAGACCACTAGGTAGTGAAAGAAGATTCTAATCGTGCAAAACCAAAATCATTTGAAAAACAGAAAAGAGAAGTATCTTACCATTTCGGTCCCTCCTTCTGACTGAATTTCCCGAACTAACAAGGTTCTTTAAACGGCCGTACATATCAGTGGCCAATGAATTTGCTAGAGGGAGTATTCCAAGGCTGTCCTGTTGACCTGGGTCAGTCCCGTTTCCCTCATACAATCTACGATTAAGGCTAGGCGAAAGTTGATGCGCATTGTATGGAGTGTCATTGTCATTAAGCCTAGATGATGCACTCTCCTTTCTTATATCTTCTTCATAAACGCTGTTTTTAGAGTGGTCCGACTGTCGCACTGACCCCTTGGATGGATGGGAACGACTATTTTCTGATTGGCTAGTGTGGTTCACTTTGCCGTGGCTGTTACTATATCTCCTCTGTGAGTGACTAGATGATTGCCTTCTTGAATCCGATTGGTTAGGTGTGGATGATGATGTTGACGATGATGTCGTTGTCCTATCCTGAGTTCTGTAAGGCTGTGACTGCTGCTGCTGCTGCTGACTTGATCTGGACTTACTGGAATGCTTGTCATTACCTGAAAAATCATCAAAGTAAATATGCAAATGATCTCATGCATATTCTATACGATAGAATTCAAGGCATCCAATGATCCGCACTCCCCGCTAGGAAATATCCACAGGAAGTGTTCTTCTTTGTGATCATAGTATGTCAAGGAAGTGTGTCTTTCTTTATATTTTTATTTTAGTAATTCATTTTCTCTAGGATATATAACCTTAAAATTAAGCCTAACTGTGATAGTAACATGTTCAAAGCAAGTGGCAGAACAAGGTTTAACAGGTCTACCCAAAAATCATGCAAGTAACAAATAATTGCTGGGAGTTACAATATCTTACAATACTTCCAATGCTGTCAGTTTTCCCTTTTCATCCATCACTTTGCAATACGTACAGTATAACTTACAACACTGCACAGCAGTATATGCAGAATCTTTAATGCATGATATGTGACAAATTGATTATGGCCATGCATCATGATGGAATCAGTATGGCTTACCTCTGTCCTTACTTGGTGTGGTCTTAACATTGGTATGAGAGCTAGATGCTGGTAACTTTCCTCCAATTGCTTTTTCCAAGGTTTCCCTAATGTCAGAAAAACAGAGAAATAGGGAATTATAAGTTGGAACTTGATGGGTCCCCAAATAGTGAGGGTAATGTTGAATTCGCCTTTGCATAGAGTGTGTTACCCTGGAGAAAAACCAGTCAAGGATTTGTCATTTCACAATGGACTTCATAAGTGAGCAGACCGATGGAAGTTATTAGCAAGTGTACGGACATGAGATTGTTTGCAATTTGTCAATATTCACTTCATCAAACTTGTGGGATAACCCATACGTCAATGAAGAAGTTCGTCCAATCAGCAAACGTCAACAACTACTACATACATTGAATAAAGTAAAGGGAATTAACTATCAATTCACATCTGATTACTACAAAAAAAATCACAGGCAGAAAAATAAATAACAAAACCTGTATGATCACCATGTATACAGAGTCAGCAGAATGGATCACTTGAGTTTTGGTAAGTCAAACCTTCATACACCTTGAAGCAGTTTTTGTTACTTTCCAAACAATTCTTTATATTGATGGTAAGTATTATTTCACTTACAGTGCGCTTTTCCTATTCAGCTGAATATGGTGAAGACCAACTAGTCATGTTTACACATATTTTGCATATCAGACACACACAGCTCCAAAGAAAGATTTTTACAAGTATACAACAAAAATTTGTAATTGCTTACTTTTCAATCCACTCCTTTGGCTTTTCCCACTGAGATACCTCAGTCTTACAGTTGTAGTAATACTTCTTGCCAGATGAGCTTGTGTGCATGGTCCACTCATTGACTCTAGCGAAGAGCTGAATGCAAAAAGAAAGCAAAACATGAAACCACTAGTACATGCCTTAATTGTATCAACAGCATGCCAAGATCAAATCCAGGCAAACTAAAGGTAAATATCTTGAACTGTAATTATTTAAGCATGAACAGAAGGCCAGGAATGATTTACAGGGATACCAGACAGAGCCTGTTCAATTATTGGCAGAAATTATCTAATGACTTGAAAACTGGCTAATTGGCTAACACATGCACAGATGTATTTTGCAATTTGTACACAGAACAACGACCCTTTCATACAATGATTAGAAATTGGTATTAAAGTATGCAACACTAATTATGCCCTGCATTTCATCAAAATGTCAACAAGAGGTTCCACACAGTGTTACACACAAAGTGCTTATATGCATTGTAACAGCTTGAAGATATATGCAACAGTGTGAAACACTGTGTTTGCTCTTATTTAACATATATGCAGAAAATACTACTCATTTAAATCCCTATGGGAGTGTTTAAACACATACTCAGCAATCATTACCATACATAGTTGAAGAACATGAATTTGTTCACAGAATGTTGGGGTTTCACTACTTCATGAAAATGAATAAATACAGCATGCATAGAATATCCCAAATGTCAACCAGGCTTCATTATATACCTGAAGTTCATTTACAGTGTAGCAACAACAAGGTTGTAATAAAGTTATTTCAGTGTGATGTAAATTAGTGTAACACTGTAATTCTTCTACTCAACTATTCACGTTTAGCTAGAAGTCCTGTTTACTTAATCTTATAATTAAATCACCAGCATATGTTGGAAAATGACTTGTAGAGCTACCTGATAATAACACAAATTCAACTGAACCAAAATATCAGAATACACAAACAAGAGGGCTGATAAAGCTGCCGTAAATACACCAACTGCTTTTCCTGCAAACATTCCCAACATCATCATTGAAAATAGCTGCTTTGATTCTTTCTGTTCTTCATGGTTGGTATAGGGTTGTGACGCTGTTATATCAGGTGTAGGATAGGATGTTCACTTAATTCATGTTACCCAATCGAACACGGTCTACTAGGACTTCATCATTCCTTTAACCCTTGTACTTACCTCTTTAAGTTTTCTCTCGGGGTCCGGTGTTGATGCATGTGAGTTGGGTTTGTACATGACTTGATTGTTACCGTGTCTACTGCCACTTGAAGCTGTCAAATACAGTGAAAGAGTTCAATTGTTGTATTCTTGTCATTGAAACAAACAAACACCAATTTCTGTAACTAAACTTGCTTCTGACAGTAACAAATTATTGAGTTATAATAATGATAATAATAATTAGTCTGATGTACCGCAGAATCCAACAAGAGTTGCTCAATGAGCTTTATAGGTGATAACAAAAAGAAACATCCAATAACAATGTGAAAAAGATGCATTTTAAGATGTTTCTTAAGCTGAACAAGTGAGTCCCACAAACAGGGGACAGCGTGATGAAAGCTAGGATCCCCAATTGTTTCCATTCGAGACACTGGAACATTAAGCTTGTTAAGATATTGTGATCTAGATGGCCTATTTTTAGTTTGTTGATGCAATATATCTCATAGTAACTTGGATCCATATTAAATTTAATAGCTTGGAAGGCCAAAATTAGGATTTTATAATCTAGAAACCAATGTAGCTCTTTCAGTATTGGGGTAATGGCAGTACATTTATTCGCTCTTTGAACTATTCCAGCAGCTGTGTTCTGGATCCTTTGCAGTCTAGATAATTGGGAAAAAGTTGCACCCGCTAGTAAAGAATTTGAGTAATCAAGCCTCCCAGAAATTACTGCATGAATAATTTTTTCAGTTGCGGATTTGTCAAGATATTTACCGAGTTGACTCACTTGTCTAATATATGATACATTGTAGACTTACATATATATAAACATGCTTATCCATAGTGAGTAGTGTTCGACAGAGAATTGGTTAGATAATCGGCATCAGGCCGATTATCAGACAGTCGGTAAATAATCGGCATCGGCAAAATCCCTTGCGCTACAGATTATGCGGAACCGATTATTACGTTCCACATAAAGGATTGTATTTTTCAGCGCTTTTGATTTACAACAACCACAACAGGAAAAGAATGTAGATAATAAGATTCAACGCTATTGAAAGCGGAGGAAGGTAACGTTATCTGAAGTCCCACATGCGAGATTGTACTAATGCTCTTCAATGTACTATCCAGTTTTGGCAGTTAACATCATACTGTATACGCGATAAGCATAGGGGGAAGAGGTAATTATTATTATTTTTATAATTTGTGCCAAACAGACAAAATCATTCTATCAGCAGACTGACATAGACTTATTGTAAACACTTGAAAGTTCTCAAGTCTGATTCTTTCTAAACATGACTACCGAGTACACGAGGTACACATTTACATTGAGAGCAAGCATGAATGTTTGTGTCTTTTAAGTTACAGAGAAGATGTATAAACAAGAAGGAACTTTTGACCAATGTGAGATTGCTTTCTTGGGATACATCAGACAAGTGGACACACCAGTCCTTAGCCATTAATGTTGCTTACAATTGTATTCAAACTTCTGTGGAGTGTGGGCCGTATTAATATCATACGAAATGTTTCTGCCTCTACTTTGGTGATATTTTATTACCTTTTGATCTTTGCTTCGAAGAATATCTCTCTGAATTATTCCTTGGACTATCCGAATGCACTCCTCGAGGTGATTCCCGGACACTTCGGTCTCGATTTTTCCTGTCTCTGCTGTCGCTGCCAGCATTTTCTCGAGTTTTGTGCGGATATTTGTCCATCTGATGAAGGAATGAGATTTATTTTTACATCTTTGTCAAAGTCAAATTAAATGGATTTTCCTTCCAAGCTGATTTACTGTGAAGTTTCTAAAGACTAAGAGTAACATATTGTAAGTTGTCCCTCTTCTCAATGGTAATAAAGCTGTACTTGGTTATTTTATGAGCTACCTCACCAACAGGAAATAGGCAAACTAGTTCTCAGACGCATGAGACAAGCAATTCCTGAACACTACAACACTAATGTACCGACATTGCAACTACAACACCAAATTTAAATTATATTTATCCATGTCCCTGGATACAAGCAGTAGCATAACTGAAAAGTATAGAAACAGTTCCTCTAACGATAACTCAGTAAGTAGAAACAGTTTGAGCATTTTGACCATAAAAATGACCATAAACTTAAAGTAAAGCTGCAGTTTGAATTGTGTTTGCTACAAGAGGGTAGGAACATACTCCACACTTTATGGAAAGATAAGCAACATGGAAGCATATTCTTTCTCTTGAATCAACTAAACTTGTATAAGGAAAGAAAAGTCTGCTATAAACTTCAACGGTATACAAATCAAACAATGAAATAGTTTGTAAAATTTCAGGGACATATAAATATGTGTCAAATTGTATGAAACTGGTAATAACTAAGGCCTGGTCAGAAAGTCAAGGGAAAATGTAGCTTGAAAAAACTGTAGCTGTTAATAAGAGAAAGTAAACAACTGGTTCTGAAGAACTGCAGAATTAAAACAAGTTCTTAAAGATGTTGGCAGAGCAAGAAAAAAATGCACAAAAGAATGAACATGTACCTCATAGGCATGGGCCTCATTCTTGTCATGGAACCTGCAATTAAAATGAAAAGAATTCTAGTTTGAAGTTAAAAATTTGTATAACAAAGATGAACCTATAAGGACTCTGTATAAGACTACTGCAGAAATTACTTAGAATTACATTAAGGAGCTTGTTGCCTTTGGACTTCTGCAACCCTTTTCCACTTCTTACAAGGTTTAATGTAATAACTGAACAACACTAAGTCTGAAGTCGACAATGCTTTAACCTTTTCAGACTACTTTAACATATTGACTACAACAATTATACTCCAGATACTGCATGCTTCACAACAACCAATCAGTCATAACATGATTTCTTCAGTTTGTGTCACAGGGTAAACATACCACATCACATTATGATGGTTTCTACCGTACAGTCAGCTTGAAGTGTAACCATTGAAGTTCCACTCTCATATCCTTTGACACAGTGACTTGAAGTGTCAAATCTAATGTGACTAGACATAGGTGACTTTCACTTCCAATTAACAACCTCATTAAAAGAAAACAGCGTTTACTACGTACACTTAGTATCTACGATCTTTCGACAGGCCTTTCTACAGTGCAAACATTTTAATATCGCCTATGTTGTGGGATCATTGCATTGTTATTATAATCACATCCAACTACCACAACATTACATTCTTTTCTGTATATTTGAGATTATTACTACTTCAAGTGTCAAGTACAATAATATTCATATGAAGGATGGGGTGGGGGTGGGGGGGGGCATGGCAAAAGGTGCTTTGGATTTAAGTATGACTATTTCGTTAGGCTGAAGTTCTACAACTCAACTAGGTTTAAAGATAGCCGATGAAACCATCACCTCCCTTCAAGAAAGAGACCAAAAAAATAAATAAATGAAGGACTAACATCAACTCTTCAATCTACACATAATTCTCAGACCATAGCCAACTGTCAGGCAGAGAGAGAGAACATTTACTACAAAGACTTAACTTTTCTAGGAAGCTTTCCAAGCAAGCACATCTAATATGCATCATGATAAAGGAGAATTGGGGGGGGGGGTACAGATAATTCTTAGAATGGAAGACTGGGTGTAGACTGTAGGATGCTTGTAAAACTGCCAAATGTTAATGACCAAAGACTTCCACTAAATCACATCCCAAAGTACACTTGTCAACTTGGTTGCTTGATTGCAACAGAAAAATCTGGATCTCTTTGTTAGCTTAAATACATAGTGCTTCTTGCACATAGAAATTAACTGTCTATTTTAGACAAGAATCACTCAATTTGAAGGCTATTTCAGCTGCTGTACAGGGCGAGCTGTGACTCAAGAGTAAACAGACATAAATTCATTTTGCCTTTGGCCCAATGACAACCTCCGGGACTACAGAAGTTCTGAATACTTTCGTTACAACTCCAACAAAATGCACAACACTGCACTTTCCTCCTCCTGATATTAATGGTGAGTGAAAGTAACATTTGCTTATGATCCCTGCAACCGCCCCGCCCCCAATAATCCAACATTTTTGCATGATACACGAACTAAACAATTAAGGCTTTAACCAGCTTGGTGTTGGCAACCACTTCTGCCCGGGTCTTTTGAAGGGTTTTTTTCATTGGTTTTGGTTTAGTTTTTTAACCTTTTGCGGGTTTCCCAGTTTGTTGGTTGTTCCACCCACCTTTCCGGAGGCAAGTTGCTTTTTTTTTTTTACCACTTTTCCTTTTTTTGTTTAAATTTTTTGGGCCGGGTTTTGTTTTTTTTTTTTCACCTTACCATTTGGTTGGGGGCTTGCTTTGGGTTGTTGTTTTTTTGCTTTTTTATTATTATTACTAATAAGCAGAAAACAAATCTGAACTACTCTTTAACATAGTTGGTAAAACATGTCGAACAACTGATCCTGGCTCTGACAAGATACATCACTTTGCATAAGACTAAGTTAAACCTCAGAAGGGCGTGCTCTCCAGCAGCTGCATTTATGCAGCTCTTTGGAAACAAACAGAGCACAGGCAGCAAATACTGAGATGCATTGATCACAAGTACTTCCAAGATCGTTAAAAAATATTTTTTTTAAAAACTGCCATAATTTGTTTTGATTCTTACATGATGAACATCTGTTTTGGGAATGCATAACAAACCGTTTAAAATGAATTATGGAAAGCTAGTTTTGCAACAGAAACTACTGTCAATGGCTCCAAGCTATGAGCTTGGTAATTCAAGGAAACAAGAGACTTTTGCACTGGTATTAGATATGTAGCCATTGTGGTGGTCACACACTGACTTTCACAATATATTTCACAATGGCTTTGCAGTATTCCAAACATGCTCTTCTTTGTGATTTATTGTTAACTTTACATAGCATCTAGCAACTATTGATCAGAAGCTGCATGAGATTAATAGTATCGGTAATTTGTAATCATGACCACCAGGAAGGCCATTTCTTGCTAATGACTTCTAGCACTAGTGAACTTGCTCCCATCCTACATACAGTCAACAAGATACCCTCACCAGTTATGGTGTGCGCTACATCCCTAACCCTAACTGACATGATTATCATCACTGGTGACTTCATGTGTCTGGATCATCCAATAATACCTGCTCCAGTGGAAGTTTTCCCTTTTCATGTTATATGAGAAGGGAAGACTTTAGAATATCTACATGTGCTGCATGCAAGTTAAATATTATCATGTCGTCTCCACATGAAAACTTCACTGATCAATGCAGAACAGCATCAACCAAAATTGTCACTGGAGAAACTTACCTCTGTTAAATTCTTCTGATCTCTGCTGTTTCATGGTTAAATTTTAATATTATAATCAAAATGCTACCCAGGTTAGGCCTAAGACATGGGCCTGTTAGTTAGGTGATACCTGGTTTACAGGTTAATTAGCCAGCACTGCATATTTTGAATGAGCAAGCAGTGCGTTACCCATTTTACATCTATACCATGATAGCAAACATAACCAAACAGGTACTGTTACTAATCCGATACCTATGGCAGGCTTCAATCCCTATGGTACATGAGGGAGGGGCTCTGCCAACTAATGGTAGAGTTTTATGGAAGACATGCTACTAGTACCTGATCTGAAAGTGAAAACAGCAACAGCTAGCCCAGGAGGTGCTAATAACCTTCAGTCAGAATATGTTAAGTTGCTGATGTGTCGAAATGTGGCTTAGAACAGCTTGGATGAGCGAAAACACATTCTAACACACAGCAATACAGGTCATGGCTGCGAGCTGAGACTGTCATTTCATACGGTTCCATACATCGTCAGCACTGCCCCTTACCATTGGCAAATGCATATAGTATGTTTCTTACTACTTCTTAGTATTGTATGTGAGTTAAACCATTTCCACATATCAATATTAGGTTAACAACGAGCAAAGAAAAGAAGTAACATATTATTATTGTTCAAATGTTAGGCTAACACTAACAGTAACACTAACATACATAACACAGTACAATTTACATTGGCCTACGTTAGGTTTATATGCAAACTCTCTGTTGTGCACAGGGTACACTCAAACTCATCAAATGTCCCGTGCAACAACTGTATTATTACCCATCGCTCAGCCTTGGATGTTTGCTCGCATACATCACCATCAATGCCAGTATATGTGGTAACAACTTTTCACCTAAAAATCAAAAGATCAGAAAAGAAGTGCATGACAATTCATTTGAGCTGTTCTCATGTTCTCTGGATGGTCGAACCACTCGAAGGTCTCTATCACTTGCATCCGGGAGATTCTAGAGAGTTGAAAGGTCAAGTCGGTAAATACAGCCAATATTAGAACAAATAATGTTAAAATTAAAATACTTGACGCTTCGAATTGGTTCATTTAATTCCTTATTTATATTTAATACAATATATTAAAAGGTCTTAATAGATTCAATTACATTTTAAACTTAAACTAGGCTTTAAAATTAAAAACTATTTTTTAAAGTACTGAAAAATATCAACGCGCTGAATGTCTGAACGTCGTTAACAGCCGTTTTATTCAGTGCACACGTTGCGTTGCCGGTATATAGTACGGAAGGTGAAAACAGCGTTAGCGGTACTTTTTGTAATCCTACAAAGTAGTTAGCCTTGTTGTGTCAAACTTTGGAAACACTTACTGGCTATTGAACTTTCTGTTAGAAATATTGATGCTTATCATAAAACAAAACCTCTAAACACCAGGTGGAAGGTACGAATGTGACTACCTATCGTGATACGGACATCGCTCAAATCCGCTAACTTTGCAACATTGCAATGGCTGCTCCGACATCAAATCCGTCGCAGCTCTTACCATTAGGTAATGTCGATATGACATACTGTAATTTATATTTTGATGTACAACTACAAGACTCCATTGCTAGTACGAATCAGACCTTTGTTTAACCATAGCCAACACCACCAACTAGTGGTGTAGACTACGGTTAACATCACACTTTGTCACAGTCGGCTAAACCTAGGCCCGGGCCTAAGTTAGGCTAACTGTAATCAAGTTTAAAAGTTAGGCCTAACAAAACAAGTAAAAGTCACAAGTTAGATAAGTAAGACAATGTACAGTAGGTGTCAAGTCATGGTAAGCAGCTTTTCCAGTGTCCGTTATGAATTATCTATCACATTTTTGGACTAGAAAAAAATGTCATAGAAATGCAAAGAAATGTGAAGGACATTAGGGTACGCAGCAGTTTGCTTCTGCCATTTATACTGCCTTAAAAACATTGATTTCCTGATGGTGCAAATGTTTATTTTTTATGACGGAATGAAATATTGTTACACCAAATACAATAGAGGTGCCAGCTTGTCACTGCTATCAGTCCGTTTCTTGTTGGTTAATTGGTAGGCTTACCAGACGTCTGGTTTTACCCGGACATGTCCGGTTTTTCGTGACTTACGCGGGGGTCCGGGTGGATTTTCCAATTTGGCAATAATATCCGGATTTCATGAATTTCAAACAGGAATTGACAGGTTTTCCCTAATTTAGCGTCACGAGTCACACGCAAATGATTTCCAACTAAATTTATACGCAATAAACGCGTACTCGCGTCGTCTGCTACCTACCATATACGGACAGCAGTAGAGACACACCACTTTCCTGCATGCAGGCGGGCTCTCACAAAGTATAGTAGAACGCAGTCAATAGCGTGAACACACCGTAATTATGAGTATTGCCATATCTAACGTAATGTCAGTTTTAGGCAGATTATCACGCGCGCCAATCCAAAGTATGAAGTGTTGTGAATCTGTGATTGAACATCGGCGGCCTTCCTTGTTGAGGAAAATCAGATCCTCAGAGAAGTATGCATAGGTGCATAAATTCAGAGGAGATTTTTTGGACTCCAATCTGCCCTGTGGCACAGTACACTTTT
>JXUT01149720.1:0-13989 GCA_000934455.1 Apostichopus parvimensis | reverse complement strand
TTTTCGTTCATCCAAATAAGAAACCTTTAAAAGTTTGGTAAAAGGATTTATCATGTAATAATGGTAAAAAACTAAGAAAATGCTGTTTGCAATAATTTCTCTGCTTTCAAAATTTAATTTACCCATAAATGGTGTTGTGTGATGACCAGAACAGGCCAGTTCTACAGGCCATTTGCTTTTGTAATTCAAGGCATTTTGGAGTAAAGCATCTCTTAGTTAATACCACTTACCAGTTAATTTCTTCTTCTTTGACAGTTAAATCACTAAAAGGTGATCATCTTTCTAGGGCAATTGGAAGAATTGCTGGATCTGGAGGTAAAACGAAGTTCACGATAGAAAATGTCACCAAGACCAGGATCATATTAGCTAATTCCAAGGTTCATATACTTGGTTCATTTCAGAATATCAAAATAGCACGGACAGCCATTTGTAATCTCATACTGGGTGAGTGCACAGTTCATGTATTGTATTAAATAAGTGACGAGTTGAACCCTTGTATGCATTCAAATCTGTTTTTTTTATTGCACTGATGTAAACTTAATGATTAAATAATCATGGGTTCGTGACAAAGTACTTTTTTGCCAAAATTGAGGCCTGTTTGTAACAATCTAGTGCCAAAAAATTATTTTAACATGACCTTTATTTACTTATGAAGTAATGGTGCTTGTTCAAAGCATTAATCGGATCCATATATGTGACCTAATGCCTTGATATTGGAAAACAATCAAAGTTAACTGAACGATTTTCTCTCAGTACAGTCATGGATTCAACTGCCAGCAAAGCATCTAATGACTAAAGGTTATATGTCTGTGTCCTTTGAAGGGCTTGCTTGATCTCTATGAATGGGCCAAGAAAGTACAATGACGTTCATGAAGGATTCTATGATTATTACTATGCAATAGTGGCCAAAACAATATTGTTTAGACCATCAAGTTTTAATGCATATTTAGGTTTTAAGATAACATGGCTTCATTAAATTTGACAGGATAACTTCAAGTCAGAATTTAAAGTGTAATAGTTCCCGCAAATATGCGAGAACTACCAATATGGTCACCTATAATCATACTTCTAAAAAGTACTCTTAGCCACCCTCCAAGGATCCTGTCTCTCTTCAATATTTTGTCCAAATAAATGTTAATGTTGAATGGATTTGTCAGAATCGAAGCAAAGTTACAAACTCAAAACAACATGCATCATACTTTATGTATTTTATGTTGAATTTGTCACAACTTGATTTTATCATAGGAACTTTGTAGTTTGCAAAGTAAACTGAAGAAATAAATATCTTTCAGTGTGTTATCTTTAGGGAAACAAAGTTTGATTTATTGGATTTGGTAGTTCATAATTCACTTAAATAAGGAAAATACATACTGTCTGTAGATTCATACTAGAAGGAGTGGAAATGATGTTGCTAATTGTAAATTATGTTTTGATATAATTTGCTTTACAGGGAGTCCACCTTCCAAGGTGTATGGTAATATGAGAGCTGTGGCCACTAGATCGGCAGAGCGTTTCTAGCAGATGACTGCGAGCATGGATCTAGCAGATCAAATGGTCATGGTCTGTCTACTGGATGATGTTACACGAAACAACAAACAATGGTCATTCCAGCCGGTAAAACAGGTCATCTGTTGATTGGTCTGCAAACTAATGAGGCTTTCCAGGAGACCAAACTTCAGTCTTTGGGAGATACAAGCTTCATAAAGTCCAGTGCGTAACGACAGAGGAAAATCTAGTCCCTTGTTGGAGAGAATTGAATTTTGTTCATTTCACAGGAGCAAATGATCTTTACGTCATGTTCTACTGAGAGAGTTCTTGCATCACAAGAAAGTGGATAAGCCAGCAATGTTAACTTCTAGATTTGAACAGAAATGATTCTAAAAGGTACTTTCTGAACGGATCAGTGTTTTTTGTCATCTACTGAGACTTTGTTTCATTTGGTAAATGGCTTTTATAAGTCTTTGGTTCATCAACTCTTGGTATGAAGGACAATTGTAGTCTACAAGTTTAGCTATGTCATTTGATGTAAGGTAGTTATATAACTCTCAGAATAGGTCATTTGGATTAGTCGTTGTATATGGTTCTCAAGTTGGGAGGAAAGTAAACCTTCCATTTTAGATGTCCCGATGATATGAATGTGGTTAAGTTATTGACGAACATTATCTTTCCAAACAACACCATACCATTAATATTGGAACAAATCAATGCAACAAAGTACCTAAAGGACCAAATATTGGTTATCCTTTGTTATATCCAACCGTTCTGAGCTCTGATTAAAGCAACCAACAAGTAGAAACAACATTAATCTGACATGAAACAGACCTTTTCTTCTTTTATTTCTAAAGAATTGGAAAGCTACAAAAAGTACTGTGATAAACATAGAATCTGTGTAAACTAGTGAAGCTGTTAAACATAAAAGTTACATAACAATACTTATATAAAGTAAACTTACAGTACTAAGTTTGTATTTCATATTTCAAAATATGTGATGTACAATAGAAACTCAAGATATTTTGGGTATGGTGCTTTTGAGAGCTGCAGGAAACATTTACTCCCCCCCCCCCCAAAATAAAATCATAAACTTGAGCAACAATTCAACCATTTCCAGAACTTAAGCTATTATTTTCAAAAATATGGCATAATGCAGACACCTTTCATGAATATTTTCTGGCATTTTGCATCCGGCATGCCGCATGGCACATGTTGTAAGATTTTACAAGGTTCATGAAGGAACAATATGAGAGATCATGCTTACCTCAACTTAAAAGTATCCTTATCATGTTTTACTGGTCTATAAAGTTGATTGTGTGTTTCCTATGCCATTTGATCTAGTGTGTAGATGTATGATCTACTAGTCACAATAATGAATGTGATGCATGCTTTCAAAACTTGCAAAAGTTTGTAATAATATTTTCCAATATTAATTCACAGTTTTCAGACATAAACTCATGGTCGGCCTCGGACATTGTCTGGGGTCTTTTTGAATAAAAAAGCAATGAGGCCGGTTTATAATTCAATTGAAAATGGATTAAATTTGAATAGTATCAATATTCTTTCACAGACATGATCATCAACATGTAAGAATATATATGAGACAATAAAACAATAGAGAAATGTATTACATCTTTGGTCTCTTCTTTTATTCAGTTGGTTTTGCTGAAATTAATCTACCAGACATGAATAAGAGTTACAGATCCAGGAATTAGTGCCTCGGTAATTTTCACTGAACAGTGAAGAATTCAGGAGTTGAGTAATCACCAAACTATAACAATATTTGTGGAATTTTGTGTCAAGTTCTTAAAACCTCAAGTAATCTATTGTGAAAATAAATGAACCCACACATGTTCTTTTTTGTCAGCATTATGGACTTTTAATCGCTTGTTATTACACATATTGCAGAAAGACTCGGCACTTGCCAAATATTACTGCATACCCAATAAAACATCTACACAAATGAGGGATTTTTTTCAGGGCTATCTGCAAACTTCTCTGAAATTCACTCAATATTTCATTGTATGTTATTTAAAACATGTTTAATTAACACATTAACAAGTTACAGGAAATTGACAGGTTTTGTAACATTTTAAAGAAGAAATCAGGGTTGGACATAACTTCAATTATCACACTTAGCAGCAGACACAACAAGAACATCTTAGTATTTGCCAATTACAGTAACTGGGTTTCCCTGAACACATACCAAGATTAGGAATGCCAGTTTGTGTCTAAAACCCTTTAAACATTGGGAGACCAACTGAATATATATATAAAGAAAAAAGAACAGAGGAAAACTGCTAAATTCTAGAAAAATTATTTCATGACCAACTCTTATTAAGTTGAAGTAAGTTGAATCTTGGAGGTGAGTGATAAATGCTAGTCAAAATACTTCAGTGTTTTGTTTTCACTCACTGTTACATCATTGGTTGATACCTGTCCCGTAATATATCGTTAAAATCGTTGGTATGTATTGCAAGTTGCAAAAGCAGATTCATTGAGAAAGAAGAAAAAAAGTAAACAATATACTGTACAACTAAATTGACTTTGTAAGAATATACAAAAAGTTTACAGAAAACCTATTAATTCCTTTACACATACAAAACATTACTTAATTGGTTAGACTTACACATGAAAAAGGAACATAAAAGTATCCATAAATATAGGCAAATCATGACCTCTCTGAACTTTTTTCCAGCATTTCTCCTCCATTGATAATGTGTTTTAATACCTGCACTGTTACCTACTAGACACCATGTCAAGATGATACATTAGTTAACTCATTTGCTGTTTTACTTGGTGCAAAGTCTTTGTTGTCAAGGAGTGAATCATGTAACCATGAGATACAGTAGTCTCCTACATTCTCAATCATTAAAAAAATGCGACCAATGAGGGTGGAACCTCATAATTAAACTCTAAAGACCATAACACTTTTTAAGTATTTGTAGAAACCTTTCAGGGAAAACAAAACGAAAAATAAAAACTGCTCAAATCATTCCAGTCTCCTAGAAATGAAATACATCATCTCCATTCATCTACTTTTTGTACTACCTCTCTAATGCAAGCAAAGCCTATTCTGTTTGTTTTTAAGAAAGCTCTTTAACAAGGATGAAGAGAATTACGATTAATAATCAGGGTTGGTGATTGGGGTTGAGATGAGGGATTGAGGATTGAAAACGGGTTTACCTGCAAAATGCCAAAAAAAACAGCGAAAGGAGCTCCATGCCTTCCTTTTGATTGTTTATTGTGTACAGATTACTCATGGCAGGCAAGTAATGACAATATTTGTTTCATTTTCAAAAATATCCTGCTTAAATAGACGACAAATAATATTCTGTAGCAAGAAGATCAGACAGATTCAACAAACATAAACTTGAAGAACTTGTATTCTATGATATTTTTAGAACTTTCCCAAAAAGTGATGCCTGAAGCCTATTATCTGGACCATTCTTACTAGGGTCTTAAATATCTACTGGTAGCACTCATTCAGCGAGGAAAAGGTCACATCACGGTGGTTCACATTATAATGTGACAGATAACCTAAACATGATCAAATTACTGCTTCATCATTTAACTCTATGTAATTATGTAATGATAAATTAGACTAGAATTATTACACAAGTTTAGACGGCTATATGATAGTACAGGCTAGCTTGAGGCCACATCACCATACTGAGCATTCCATTTCTGATAAGCGGCAAGAGTATCTGCATTTACACTCATTCGAATCCTTTTTAGCGCATCAGCGAAGTCCTTTAACTGGATGTTACGAACCTGTAAGCGTAAATAGAATAGAGAGATGATCAAAAATTGATGAAAAAAGACTGAATTTGCAAAAATATTTGTTTGTGCCATTTTATCTGGATTCATACAGCTGGCAATTGGTTTTACCAGTTAAATAATAACTTTGGACCCAATTTGAATATGAAAAGTCAGATAGTCTTATAGGTACATATGCCTGAAAGAGTTGCGGGCCTTGGGTCTGTCCATATACATTTATGAAAAATAAAACCATTTCTTACGGTTTTAGTTAATGCACCCAAATTTACCACATATTTTATGTCCAAGTCTATTTCAGAGGTAGGAGACATAACATTTCAAATAAACCCGGGTCGGGTGCCTTTAAGTTATATATCTACATGTATCTCCTAATGGTATGCAATAACTTCAATGCAATGTGCTGGACAAACAATGGGAAACTAAAGGTTTATTTTTGTTGAAATATAGTATACTAAATATAATCCAGAGCAAATTACAGTAGTTCCGGTGCTACACAAAGGCACATGACCAAATTGTAAGGCTGCTGCCTTTAACAGAATAACAATATGTTCCATCCATTGTTCAAAATTATTCGAGTATTTTAACAAATTCTAACATCAATAGAGTAAATAAAGTGATAAATTTTGTGCATTGTAGAATGACAAAATTGTGTTCCCAGTTTTCCACAACATCAATTTCATAGTATGTATTCCCATTTCATAGAAAAGTTTATGAGTATTTGAAAGAGACATAATTAGCAAATAGAGTAATATTGGGAGCCCTAACCACTGTCAGTTAACATACAACCTGTGGCTATTAGTTATCGATTACAACATATCACTGAAATTAACACCTTAATTTAGTCTGTGCTACTGAATAACAAACTCTTTAAGAGGATCATATATCAGAAGTGTCTATTTGCCATCAAAATCAAATAAAAATACAATGCTACTGTATTCAAATGGTAAAGTTATCAAGCAGCCATAATACTATTTAAATGGCTACATTACCTGTACAATGCAATAGCTATAACTACACTTTGTCTTATTTCTAAGATTTTCATTTCCCCCCCCCCCCCCCCCCCCTTGTTTCCTTTTCTGGTAGTAAGACGCCTGCAAGATAAATTCCTAACTTTAATAAAACACTTTTTTTAATGAAATGTTTAACTCACAGCAAGAGAGCAGCTGCCTGCCAATGGCATATTAGATATTTCGAGCAGTAAATTTTTTTTCCCTGAAGGCTCTTTTAGAAAACTACCAATATATCACTCACAGACTGTATCATTCATTTTGTTTTTGGTATTATAAGCAGCTTTGGGTAAATTATGTCAGTGCTTGACCTCTATTGTTCAGGCAACTTGAGGCAAGTAATCAATAACAGAACTGTGTTAAGTTTAATGTTTGTTACATTTAATGAATCATGTTTAGGAATGTTTGGATTACTGTAATGTAATAAGTTTGCTATAAGATTTGGTAGATAATAATTTTAGAACTCTGTTCTTGTTATTTCCTACTTCTAATATCACACAACTCTTAGGTGTAGAAAATTTCAAAAATAAGTCATGTACTTTAATACAGGGAAATATTTAGTAAAAATACAAAACTTACCTCATTAGCAGCTGTAGATTTCACCTTTGTTGGTCCTAAATCTGGAGGGCAGAGCAGTAAAATCAGGTTTTGACTTGCTTATATTCTTGAGAAGTGAATGTAACCTATAAATTACATTTGGGTAAAATGTTTTTTATTGCAATTTTGGGCCTCTTCTTTGCAACACTTTGCCAGATGGTCTACATCTAGTTGTTTTTCATTTGTAAGTAGAACAGAAACAATCAATAGATATATATTTACCCCTGATCGGACCAAGAGCTGCGTCTTTGGCTAAGGCTGTGAGGTCACTGCCCGAGTAACCCTCTGTTCCATGTGCAAGCCTGGTAAGTTCATCATCTGATAGAGGATTCTTGTGTTTGCCAAGGAGTTGGCACAGCAGCTGTTTTCTGGTCTGTGTAAGAAAATTAATTTCCCCCATTTACTGCAGTCTTGCTTCTTAGTCAAGACTCTACAATGTTCTCATCAAAACAGCTATCACTAGAGCTTGATCAGACCTACGGCTTCCATTTCAACTTATAGCCCAGAAATAAAATCACTAGCTCAAACACAAGTTTGACTGCATAGAAAAACACAGACATTTTTCTCAGGCAGCTCGAGACCAGGGTTGAATATAGGGCCTCAAATCAACTTGTAGAGTAAAGGTTCTTTAAATTTTAGATGATCCTGGAATCGAACATGACCTTAGCTCAATGCAGATTATGCATCGTGATGATGAAAACAAAGTGTATTAAAGTAGGTTATGCAATATAATATAATATAATATATATCAAATGTATGAACAAAAAGTTAATTAATTTAAGCTATATATTATGCAATACAACTGTGATACAAATGTTACTTGCTTTGATCTGGATCACTTTCAGATTAGCTAAAATGGGCAGAAATTGTACTCTTGAGCCCTGGTATTCAAATCTTGAGGGTCGCTCACCTTTTCAGGGTCACCAAAAATATTCAGACGAAAAATATTCCAAAGTAGCAAAGCATAACATCAATTTTGCAACTATATAAGCACCCTTTATCAAATAAATATTCTCAAAGGAGAGGGGGATACCTCATCCATATATACCCCTCTTCCAGGACACAATATCCACCCCATAGGAGTGTCACACCAAGATGATTAAGGTGAGAGTTGGTGTCACCATGGAAACAAGTTTGCACACCAGGGGTCTTGAGGAATGGGGTTGACCCAAGGGTCAGATGGATTCATATCAGATTTAATGTAGGCAGGAACTCAGAACAATAGCTATTGGGGTCAAGTGAACAGTGGCCTTCTGTGAGATGAAGCTATACATGTTGAGACAAAGTACCTTTGCAACCTGCCTAACCACTGTGGGGTTTGAGTCCTAGTTGGCCAAAGTGGGGTTTGAACCCTGGCTGGTCACTTTGGGATTAGCATCAGTTTGCACCCATCTGGAAGGATCTAAAGTAATCTTTCTCTCTTACCTCTACATTTGGCATTGTTACATAAATTCTTTTTACAAATCTTCTCAGCACAGCATCGTCCAGCTCCTGTGGTCTATTAGTGGCCCCCATAACTAGGACTCTATCATTGCTATCAGCTGTAACCTGTCAAAAGAGAGTAGTAATTGTATAGAAGCTACAAATTTTTTAAAAATTACAAAAATTCTGTAGAAATTCAACAAACTGTGACTTAAATGTATCAGTTCTTCGTTCACTGAATGATAGGAAGCATTAGCAATTTAGCACAAAATCGAGGACGATTCAATACAGCATTCCACAGTTTCAGGGGAATGACAAGACAATTGTCAGCAGTGTGTTTAAATAGCATGTGAGGAAAACTTTCTTTCATAAAGTGTACACTAAGTTCAAAATGAAGTATTTTGCTTCAGTCTGTATCCTGCCACTTAGACCTCATCTCTCTCATAAGTTAATCTTCTTGTTTAACCATACTGCGGTCCTTTGGCTGAAAGTTTAATAGAATTCAGTATTCCACAACCAATTTCAAAGTAAACCTTACCAACTAACAATATTATAATTGAGTTTTGACTCAATAGAAGCAGCCCCAGACTGAGTAGATCAAACAAATTTATGCATTTCTTTCTGACAGAGATCCTCATTTAGTACAGTGATACCTGTCACTGACATCACTTGAATCAGAAAAAAATACAGGTTATGACAAAACCTGACTTTAAACAAGATTCTTTAATCTTGGTTTCCATCAACTTAAATTATGTTAATAATATTCTCATTTATCAAACCTTTACCATGAAAAGGTACATAAGAGGCGACCAAATAAATAAATAAAGGTTGGTTGGAGATTTTCTTGGCCAAGGGCAGTGATTCTCCTAACAATATTATTGCTTAGCATGATTGTTGGAACCTACCCCATCAAACTGAACTAGGAACTCAGTCTTCATCCTCCTACTAGCATCATGTTCACCCTCTCTTCTTTCGGTCAGTAAAGAGTCAACTTCATCTGGAAGAGTCAAGACAGGTGGGTAAAAGTTTACTTCAGAATTTTATGATTTTTTGGGCTCATATATATCAATATCAAGTGGATAAAAGTTGTTGCATTAGAGTCAATGCCATGAACTATATGGGATATTTTGTGCACAATGAAGCCCTTCATGTCTAAAGTAAGGTGGGTTTCTCATCCACAAGTAATCTACTATTAGTTTCATCTGAAGGTCTTTCAGATTGGCAAGATAAATCCAAAAGTAGCTGTTGTAACTGTTATATGTAAAGAACCAACAACAAGCCCTTTAATTTTATCACATGCATGTAGCTAATCAGCTTTCTACAACAATTGCCTTCCAGGACAAATTCTTCTTCCAATTATTCATGATTATCTAAATTTGGCTTCACTACTTCATTGAACTCGTAGATATTAGGTACAACAAACTTTGAAGATTTCTATGCAACGAAATTTAGGACTAATAAGTTAAAACTATTTCCACCTTACTCTAACAGTCGTCTTAGAGCCTTTCAGAGAAGGTAAAGCCCTGTATTAATATAAGAAGAGGCAAACATTGTGATTAAATTGATATGAATCAGACAATGACTGTGGTCTTAACTTATTCTTTAACTGAGATCATTGCATGGTTGCCAAGAGACAGGTTGATTTTATCTAACAAATGCATTATGATTGACATATGGCAGAAAAGATTTCTCTACTGTCTTGTTCTTATCTCTATACCAACAATCAAAATTTCATGTAGTAAATCTAGGGATGCTTTTTGAACCCACGCAATTTTGATTGGAGATCAAAATTGAGGCAACAATTCAAGTATACACAGTGGAGCAATCTCCTTTTCTGTATTGCCAAGGAGGGGGTGGTATGATGTTAAGTTGTCCAGGAGAGGGGTCTAAGGAGAGGGGTGTCCCCTCCTTTTGAGAAATTTGTTTAAAATCTAGGGTCCTTAGATGCAAAATGTTTTGAAACCTTTGACACCATGTTGAAGAATTTTCTGTACTGTACAATTAGTAAATTTGTAATATTCTGTATGCCAGTGCCAGTAGGGAGGGGGGGGGGGGGAATAAGCCCCCCTAATGTTTCATTTGGGGGGACTTATACTGTTTAGTTATACTCACCAATAAATATGACTGAAGGCTGAAGTTCCTTTGCAACTGCAAACAATGCTCTCACAAGCTTTTCACCCTCTCCTAAATATTTGGACATTAAAGTGGAAGCACTGATGCTGAAGAATGTAGCATTTGCTTCATGAGCAATAGCTTTAGCCTGAGAAACACAAATTTAGGAAAAAAGGAAAAGAAATTCAAGAAAAATATCACAAATCATACACACATAATAAAAAGAGGAATCAAACATAGAACCCAATATTTTTTGGCTTCAAAATTTAGAACAACACCCACAATTTCCGAAACAATAATTAATAACAAAGATTTATAACACGCACATATCCACCCAGAAAAGGTTACTCAAGGCACACAAAAGTTTGTCACATAAGGTTAGTTTTTAGCTTCTTTCTAAAGGAGGAGATACTCTTAGCTGTCTTGATTTCAAGTGGAAACTGTAAAAGATCTATCCCCCCAAGAATGGTTGGATTTACATTCCCAGAAGTCACTTATCATTTGAACGAATATTATGGGTTGGAATATATTCTCTGCATGTCAGAGATGTATAAAGGCACCACATTGTGAAGAGACTTGAAGAGACAATCAGCATTAGTTTGAATACAATTCTGTAAGTAACAGGAAGCCAATGCAGTTCTTTAAGGATTGGTGTAATATGACAAAACCTTTTCAATAAAGTTAGAATGCCAGCTGCTGTGTTACGAACATGCTGAAGACGAGTCATTGGCATGTTTGGTAAGCCAAATAAAAGTGAATTTTCATTGTCAAGACATGAAGTACTGAAGGTATGAATTTATCTGTTCAGTGGCCCTTTTACTTTAGAATTTTCTGATTTTGCAAATATTATAAATAGAGAATGATACAATAACTTAGTCGTAAAGAAATAACAAAAAAGTCAAACTGGTGCATTTGTGTGTGTGTTAAGGGGAGGAGGAGGTGGGAGGTTGAGCAGAGTCAATTTGAAAGAGATTGATGAAAGCCCTGTTCATTCATTACAAATTTGAGTACAGCTTTGACTTGACCCTGGTTTATGCGGGCTCAGCTGCAACTCTGCATTTAAGTTCTATCTTTGTTCATTATCATGATTTCTATATACACATATAAACTCATCATTTAAATCATTTACACTGCATTGTACTGTAAGGATATCTAACAGGTACATGGATCCACTCAGAGACAACTCACCAGCATGGTTTTACCATTTCCTGGAGGACCGAACAACAGCAGACCTCTGGCTGGGGCTCTTAACCCAGTGAAGAGTTCTGGCCTCAAGGCTGGAAGGATAACGATCTCTTCTAAGGCTTGTTTTGCTGCCTCTTGTCCAGCTGGAATAAAACAAAATAAATACTTTGTCAAGAAAGCAACATGTCAGGGATACATGAAGATACTGTTGAAATGGGAAGAAATAAGTTAGAATAACTTCACATAAAATACAAATACATGCACTTATATATACACTACGACTGTGTCATTCACTCACCAGAAAGCACACACATGCCATCAAATTTAAACTTTTATTTGAGACTATAAAAAAAACACAGGGTTAAAAGTATTTTCACAGAAAAGTTTGATTGATACATGCATTATTTTGAGTTTTGTTCACAAAGTTATTAGAAAGCAATGAGGTTAACCTTCAGGTTATTAAAGTAATTGAAGCATTATTTGTGGATGACCTGTACTTCTGCTTGACTGAACAGTTTGTTCACTTGGATTATTATGTTTACATTCAATCTCAATTACTGGATGTCAGGAATCTTGGAGTTATTCAAAGAGTTAGTTTGTAAGGATAAACTTGTGAAACAACTGCTTTCAAGACCAAAAAAATAATTCTTGCCACAATTAATTTTATGTTACCGTGTACTCAAAGTGACCTCCATAATGAAACATTACTTAAATGAGTGGTAGACTGAGGTATAAGGACAATATAAATAGTAATATAAACTGTGAGGTGCAACATCCTTCCCCTACCGACAACCAATCCATCCTCACAACAAGAATGAACATATAAGGACAATACAAATAGAAAGCTCTACTGTGAGGTTCAACATCATTCCCCTACCCACAACCATCTCATCCTCACAACAAGAATGAACATATAAGGACAATACAAATAGAAAGATAAACTGTGTGGTTCAACATCCTTCCCCCACCCACAACCAATTCATCCTCACAACAAGAATGAACTTATTAGAAGGACAATACAAATAGAAAGATAAACTGTGTGGTTCAACATCCTTCTCCCACCCACAACCAATCCATCCTCACAAGAATGAACATATAAGGACAATACAAATAGAAATATAAATTGTGTGGTTCAACATCATTCCCCTACCAACAACCAATCCATCCTCACAACCACAATGAAGTATCAAGACAGTTTTCTGTTAATTCTTTTTTACAGACGAATTAACAATCATAACAACTGACAAGTTCATGCCAAATAAAGATATAAAGAAGATACAACTATGCTTCCAAGATGTCTATGGAATCACTTCCAAGCCAGTTCACTGCTCACTCAAGAAAATCAAACACATTTATCCTTAGGTTCTTCACAGTTATTTCAAGAAATTCAAATTTTATACATAAATGCTTAACAATGAAGAACAGTATACGCAAGAACTCGGTCAACTCCATTCCAATATCATTGTTAGTAATTGTGTTGTTTACTCTGTCAGTGCAAGCTATTTGTTTGAGGTTTGTTTTTTCTAATTTCAGAGACTTCTAGAGTTTGGGAAAAAATGGGTTAAAAAAAATCACACTGGCTTCTCAAATGGCTCTCAGTTATGATTCACTTCATTGAGGTTACATGTCTGCACATAGATGATGGAGGGAGTGTGGGGGGGGAGGGAGGTGGGGGGAGGGGGGCAAGAGAACAATAACTAGCAAAAGCTGTTGAAAGGAAGCGAGAATAACATCCTGTAGCTTGTGAAAAGAATATTTCTTGCAATATGGAATGATATGGGGTATAAGGCAAAATGAAGTACACAGCAGAACACATGATACTAATATTCCCCCACATCCTTCCCAGCACCCATTCCATTAAACCAGTGGTAGGATTTGCAAGGAGAAAGGCAGAAGAAAGGGCCTCATAAGGAGAGTAGCAGTCGATTTCACCGTTCATTTTGAATAAAGCAAACAAACATCTAAAGGGGTACAGACTTGTTTAAACTAATAAAGTAGTAACTGTTTTTACTGAAAAAACTACAGGACACTTTCGTTTAGATCAACAATATGATTTGATGATCAAAAACACAAATAACTCGTTATTTACTATTTGTAAGAAAGGCTCAGACTTACCCACATCGGAAAATTGCACGGGAGAACCATTGTCCACAATTTCATCGAGGATTCGGTGAGCTAGATCAGAATCAACATTTTTTAGACGGTTGAGTTTTTCTCTTGTAGACAGTTGAGATGAATTGGATGAATTACCATTTCTTTTTTGTGAACCACCTCTTCCCTGAGCATGCAACAGAGAAAAAAAAAGGGTAAGCTTGTCCTTCATAATAATTATAATAATAATAATAATAATAATCATGTAGATTTATATAGTGCCACTCCAGGAAACAACTGCCCA
>JXUT01149707.1:0-12545 GCA_000934455.1 Apostichopus parvimensis | reverse complement strand
GAAAAATAAAGTAAAGTAAAGTAAAAAGAAGGGGAAACCCAGTTTAAGGAATACGTATCAGATGTATTTCCGCTCGACTTGATTTCAGCTCAATATATTCACTTACTTTCAATAATGACATTACGTGACGATATTAAGCAACGCATCTTCTCACCAAATTCATGCAGTAATGCCAAATGCATGCAGTAACGTTTTGTTTACATACATTTATAAAAAATGTCTCTTTTTTGGTCCCGGAAAGTTTTTTTCTTCTTTTTGTGTTTTGTATTCTATTATGACAAAGTTTCGGTTTAAAAAGGTGTTCGACAGTACAATACCAAAAACTGTTCATTTCTTTTCAAGTCATATGCATAACTTTCAGTTTGTTGCAAACATCAATTGTGTCTTACTTAATTGTCAACAACTTTATTTGGAATACTATATGACTCATTTTTTCCCTTTAAATTTAATTTGCTGGAAGTAGCAATCAAATTAAAAAGAGGAGGGGAAAAAGAGGGACTGCTCGAAAATGTGGGAATTAATCTTCAATAATTTTGATATTACAAGCTTAAAAGAACGATTAGAATGGACTTTTCGTCCTAAACTCATGCAGAACACCGGCAATATAATTCATCTCCATTTGTCCTTATGAGGTCATATAAACTAGGTAGTCCAGCCACTTCGAATAATAAGCCCCTTTTCTATAATGTGAAAATGACCACAAACGAGAACAAAAGAGGATCCTGCTATAGGACGGAAAATTGTTTTATTTTTGATGTTTTGTAACATCCTTAAGTCAGTGTTGAAGATTTCGTTTGAACTTTTCTAGCAGTTTTAACCAAAACCTATTTTTGTATGTTTATATATGATTGAAAAATACCAAACACAGTTAAATAATCTTTCACATCAACCTTGACTGCCCCTCGAAACCACCCCACCCACTATAATTAGCAAATTGATAACGATTTTATTCATATTGATAAACATTTACACTGCCCTAAAATTCAATAGGAAAAGGAAAACAACTAAAAAATAATAATAATAGTAATACTACTAATACTAATACCAACACCAACACCAATACAAATACTACTAATAATAATACTAATACTAATACTACAACTATACTACTAAAAATAATAATCATAATCATAATAATAGTCATCATAACAATTATAATAATCATAATAATTATAATAATAATCATAATCATAATAATAGCAACAATCATTATCATAACCAGAATCATTATCATAATCATAATCATAATAATCAGCAGTAATATTTTACGACGCTTAAAGACTTACTTAAACACATGTTCCCATCGATATGTACAATATAAACAATTGACAAGAACTAAAAGGTATCGGATCGTATCCTCACTGTTAGAATATAGTTATTCACGACAATGCATATAGTGACTTATGGTTATACAAGAGGTTCTGAAGTCATCGTTCGATTAGTCTTAAAGACTCATCCATATATATATATAAAAGATATATATATATGTGTGTGTGTGTGTGTATACATTTTAAATTACCTACTCAAGTAAAAATGGACAGATGATACTAGACATTTATCTGATAATAAAAACATCAAGACATAGGCCCTATATTAAGTTATGTCATCTTTTCACTGCGTGATTAAATCATATAAGCCAGCCAAATAAATATTACGGACTTTGGATTGTACTGTGAGGAGAAAGTCAACCATTCTCTTTCTTGAATAAACAAACAGAGCTAGTCCTTCAAGGTTGACGTGTTTGATTTACTTATATACCAGAATACTGTCTCGTTATAGCGACCAAAAATAATTATCAACGGCAAAGAAAACATAGAGAGAGAGAGAGAGAAAATATTGACTTAATATGAAATTTCAACATTGATGTAACTTGGTTTGCTGCTGCTGTGCTGTAATAGACAGAGATACTGAGGAATTCTCATTTAAACTCTTGCCCCCCCCCATCCACCCCTCCCCCTTTGTATGTATATTCTGTTACTTGTACGGTATCGTCCGTGGTTCAGCTACACAGATCGAGACGTATAGAAAGGCTATTCTCATATATCATAAATATAGTTTGGTATTAATAAAACATGGACTGAAAGAACAGCCAAGACGGAAATTTAAATATTTTAAGTATCGTGAAGAGAACAGCTCTCCCGTTGGTATAGCCTTATTTATAAGAAGACGTGCTCTATAACAAACAAAAAATAAAACATAGTTGTCGTCTCTCTCTATATATAGCAGGGTGTTTCCCTAACTTGATCCCCCCACGTACCCCCTGTGGATGTCAGAGTTGTATACACGAACCCCCAACTTTTCGAGACACGATCTGAGTCATTTTTATACTTTAATACGCATAATACTATATTAATATACTAATATATTATTATACTAATATTATACGCATAACAGTGCTTCGTAAAAGATCAAGTTCATAGTATAATATTGTAATAAAGAAAACGTCTGTTTCATAATTCAGTTATTTATCACATGCACGGTATACGGTACTACTATGTCAACATATGCGTATGGAACGCGAAAAGAGTTTGTTTTGTACATTACTAAATTATATGATATATAAGATTTTAGTTCAACAAAAAGTACTTTGGTTTTGACTTTCAGAAACGTCTCACGAACCCCCTGGGGACTCATGCCCCCCTGGGGGTTCATTCACCCCAGTTAGGGAACCCCTGCTCTATAGTGTGCTTAAAATTATCGTCACGTGGAAGTTGTAAGGCAAGGACACGTTACAAAGTCGCGTCGGTTTCTATTGCTGGAATGGCAGTAGACTGACAGGCAGTATGACAGACGGAGATACAGACCGAAGGACAAAACATAAGTTGGTGGATATAGTTTTATACACACATACCGGTATCAATTAAAAATATATATATTTTTTTTCGTATAAAGACACAGAAGTCAACATTAAAGCAACTACAACAAAATCACAGAAGCAAACATAAGAACAAATTTACAGCAAGCAAGTCAACCCATTGGTCCCAAGTTGACAACCAAATAATTAACGGAATATCACCGCCTTTCGGATATGAATTGAATACCCACAATGGTCAGTGTGATTTTATTTCTTGCTTGATGGTGTTTTAGATTTCATAACATCTCTCTCTGTAACACATATACGTACGATATGATACGATAGGATAAGGGGTTAGCCCTATTAGATCCATAGAGGGAGAATCCTTCAGTGACTTTGACTATATATTCCCCTATATAGGAAGTGGTACGATCCCCGCAGGTATAGCACTAAAATCCGGGTCTACCCGTGACCCAGAACGGACCAATCTACTATTCCCTAGTCTATGTGCAAAAGCCATGTTTTAAGTTCAAGCGACTCCACGAGTCGTTTTTCATATACTAATCTAAAAAAAGAACAGATGCTAAACATGTTCTTATAGCCAAAGGGAAGAGAATTGTTACTTCCAACTGTTTGCTTCTTTTTTCTTCATGTATTTAAAATGTTCGTCACCTTTTTCTTTCCCAAGAGAACTAAGATATTTTCTAAGTTTACCAAATTATCTCTTCCTTCCTTGCGCATGAATCTTAATGCTATAAGTGGTAAAGTGGTTATTAAAGAAGACGGATCTTCTTTACTGAATGTTCAGGATACTTTTAAACAAGTGGGTTTGATTGGGGGTTCAATAGACTGATCGAGGATGGGGGAAGGGGTGTGGTGGGCGAATGGTGGGCGAGGCAGGGCTACTGAAATTTAATTGAATTATTGTGACAAACCGTACCATACACATGAAAATATTTAAATGATTCCAACCTAACCTTTATTGTATATATGCATCTCCATTTATACTTTTTCATAGTAATCTCACTCATAAACATATTCCAACTTATTGTGAAATATTTGTTGCATATGCATATCATAAAGTTGTCCTACCTCTTTCATATAACTTAATTAAACGGATGCGTACTTTTATTCCGTCAATCATTGTGACCGATAACATGCATATAGCATGTCATGGATTTTCTGTGCACGTTATTTATTATCATATAGTCTTAGCGTAAGGTTGTAAAAAAAAATGCATTTTATGGACGAAAGGATGTCTTTCCTTCGAATAGAAATGTTGACCTAATTTGAAAATTACAAAACATTTCTGACTCTGACCAAAAAAAAAATAGAGGTAGATATATTCTTGTTGATGAAAGAGCTTATTGATGTACACACCGTATGAGATTTCTTCGCATTCAAGTGTATATAAAGACAATACCCATATCTATACATACAAATTACAAAGACTATTGAACTTACCATTAACACTTGGAATAACATCATACATAGAAAGGCAAATCTGAGGCAGTGAATGATGGAAGAATTCTACGGAAGGGCTCGGGGGAGTTCAAGTTGGTTGGTTTTCTATACGATTTTTTTTTTACTTTACAGAGTCAGAACTCAGAAGTACAGGTGCGACCATGCACTGACCAGTGGGGATAACCAACTTGGTCGCAATGAGGCCAGTTTAACCTGAGATTTACACCTAGAGGCTTCTTACGTCACTAGACACGAACGATAAACCACCGGCAGGGAAGAATTTGAATTTCCCCGTCGTTTTCTCACGGAAAGTGTGAATTACGGTAATTGCCATGGTTGTAAATATATATAAGACAGAGTTAGCCGATTCGAATTCAAACGCTTAATAATTACGTAACAATCTATCTCGATAAACTTAACACGGTACAGGCCATAATATTTAACTCGAAAGAAGGGTCCGCTATAATTCGATGTAATAACCAAAAAAAAAAACTACAACAAAAGAACAAACAATTAAAGCAAAAGCAAAACAGAGACAAAAATCAACACAAAATAGAGTAAAAAAAAACACAATAACAGCGCCTCATGTATCTTTGCACTGTAAACCCTGCGATGTGGCAGATGCAATTATACTTTTTTTTCAAGAATAGTCACTGAGTCACTGAGTTAATTTGATTTACCCTTCTTAAGTTGCTTCAAATTCAATCGTGATGCCCTCTATTGAGGATTTCCGGCTCGTTTGGGTGTCTCGTTTGACTTTATTTGGGCTCATGTTTCTTAAGTCATGCAGTAAACACTTCCGTTAATGAAGTCATATCGAGCAAAGGGGGCCATATATACTTTTTTAACAATATCGCGTTTCATAATCGACAGGTGTGTAGAAATATAGTTAATTTTTTTGTTTTCCTTTTTGCTCCTCCCCAACCTGAAATATAAAAGAAGGTATAGCTATAATCAGTCACCACTCTTACTGTGATAATTTCTGAACATGTTCACAAGAACATTCAGCCCCTTATCACCATCAGTTTCCGGCAACCTCATATCAAACGAATCGAATATTTCACTAAATAAGATTTCAGCTGAAACCCCTGAAATATCGTTACAGGTTTGAACCACATGCATTAAGAAGAAAAAAAAGGTTGCCGAATGCTATGCTAGTTATGTTATTACTAAACACATACGAAATGTCTTAATAAATCAGAAGATTCCCCGTTCCCGGCTCACACCAATTTTGATATTTCGATTGGAACTTGACTATAGCCAAGCTAATAAAGTCCACTCTAGCAGCATTGTTTTGAATAAAGTCACATATATACGAAATTCAAGAAAAGTTGGTTCAACTATGCAGTTTATATACATAAACAAACGCGGTTGGTGAAGAAGAAGGGTGTGGTGGGGTGGGTGGGGTGTGGTGGTGCGGAAGGGTTATACCACAGGTGTACACAAGAAATTAGGGAAGTACTCAGCTTTGTTAATGTATTGAGTTGCTTTTCACTATAGCTTGACTTTCTCACACCAGAAATTTCAGCATATATTAACTATGAATTGAAAGAAAGCAATAAAAAAAAAAATACCTTATTCGATATGAAACCTATACATTTGATGAACTCAGGAATCCCAGTTATTTTCTTAACTTCAACACGTTATATCCCATTGTCGCACCCTGTAGGGAGCAACCGATAGGCTATATACGTATACATTTTATGTAGTGACGTCACAGCCTAATATGAAAGTTTACGTGTTTCCTTGATTTCTGCCACAGGATGACAGGTTATACTTTTTTTTCGAATTAATATTGGCACCTTTGGCGAGCCTTAGCGTGAATAATGCATGGAAGTGATTACGACTTTGTGGGTTCACACTCCGAGGTGCTTTCCACATTTTGACGGCTCTCCCCAGAGGCTTGCAATTTAGACAAAATAGTGATGTAGGTATAAAAAAAAATTATATGGATGAATATATGAAAATATGAACAGAATTTCCTTTTAGTTTGCAGCGTTTTTTATTTTTTAGAAAGCTTCCGCTCAACCGTGTCACCGTGTCCTTCTATGCGATCAGGACACATCAAAAGATGTGAAAGTCGCGTGTTAAAGGCAAAATATTTCAACCTCATACATATGCGACCACTCTGGTCGGTGTTAATATGAGGCCCAATTCCATTACATATATATCATATAGTCTACATTTTAATATACTTAACATACACACACACACAAATAGTGAATGAAGGCTGCGGATTTTAGATTCATTATCGTAACAGTGAAAAGCAAACACGTGCCTCTTTCTATACTATATAACGCGCCGCAACCAAGAATAATACATGAGCATTATAAGGGGAACGCTCGGCTGCAGTATAGATTTGCGCTTTATACTTTAGCGAGTGTTTCGTATTCCATAGACACGCAGGTCATAGTTCGATCCCCAACAGAGTTATAGGTACAGGGTGAGTATGAATCTTACTGGATGGAGTCATGCAGAGGTGGATTTATACAGGACTTAATGAAGGAGAGTTGTGGCCGTCGGGACGTTGATCCCGACTGCTTTACATGTGAATCTGAGAGGGAGGGGGGGGGGGAGGCCGTCCTCCCCAGAAGAAAAAGATTGCAAGTTAAAACGTCAATTGGTGCATCCTGAGGCGTATGCAAACTTTAAATTAGTTATATGATTTATGTCTTAACGCCTACACCACCCACAACACCCTGCATCCCTTCAAAAGGGCGTCCTGGGCCCGGAGAAGTAGTATTATTCTTCCCCGACTGAATGGGAAAATCCACAACTGAACGTTCCCGCCTCGATTGACGATGGAGGTGGAGGTTACACCCCCCCCCTCTCCCTCCCCTCCGTTTGCGCATGCCTCTGCATGTGATTTATCGTTAAGTTCTGTCTTCTCGTGGAATGGGTCTATGTAGGTCTATGCGTATGGCTGTTAATCACCGTCTTTCTCTGTAAGGGACGGAGGGAGGGAGGGAAGGAGGGAGGGAGGGATGAAGAGATCAGTTGGAGGAACAGCCTGATAAGCATACGGGATGCAACAATGAACGTACATTCAGGAAAATCTAATTACTAATTAACGACATTAAACTTCTGGGTAGACATACCGATATTCCTGAATGCTCTATTGACATCAAAGTTGACTGTCGAGCAATAGACTTGAGCAAATATCAAAACTCATTAAAATTAGTAGGCTGCATCTTCTCGTACTTCACGTGGCAGTAAATTCTCAACTTAGAAATCATCAACGTACTATACTATATGCCAGGACTGTCAGATAACCTTCTGTAAAATGTCTCATTAAGGATTAAATTAGGTATTTGCTTTAAGGTGAAGGGCACGTCACCTTATTAACTATACTAAAAATAATAAAATGAATTAAGTTAAATGTATAACAAAATATTGAAGCAATAACAACTGATTGAACGGGACAGAAGTCGTTTTTGTATGGAGAAAACAATGGAGCTTCAATATCAACCTATAGAATCGCGTTAACTATCCTATTTTGCGGGTAAATTTTATGAAAAAATCAATAAAAGAAACAAGAAAAAGGAAAATCGGGAGAGATGAGGGTGTAAATGACTTCACCCACAGATTCTTCAGAAAGGGATGTTGGAGGAAGGCAGGAGAGAGGTGGAGAGGGAGGGGATAGGAGTGGAGGGGAGGGGAGGGATATTGAGAAGTGAAAACGACTGGTGTCTGTCATAAGTTGGATTTCTCTTTCATTGTGATCATTGTTGTTTGAAAGGTATCTGGTTGTTCTTTGTTAATTTGTTATAGTCCAAAAAGAAAAGAAAATATATAGATCTGGTAACTTTTCTATATAGCTGTCCCTGATTTCAAGATTTACACCTTTAAAATATGGTTTTATCTTTGGAATACTCCTTTAAGGCCCAAATTGATGATGACGTCAGCTCCTCAGTGCAAGCCTACATGTTAATGTTTATTCCGTACCGTTATGAATTCTAATAACTCAACAAAAAGATGATTTTTAAATTTCATATATGAACAATAGGCTCGGCACCTTAGGATAACGATAAACACCATATTTTGTCTATGACAGATTTGTAAAAACACTTTTAAAAATGTCATTGAAGGCCATAAAAAATCTGATGTTTTCGTATTGAGTTTTGTGTTGCATTTGAGGAACTGACCTAATGGTTGGTGTATTTAGACTTTATAATCCAGCCACTTTCATTAATGAGCCTCAGATGTTTCAAGGGTCATTTTTCAAAATCGTATTTGCTTTTCTTTAAAATATTCGACATACTCATTCACAGAGAAAACTAACAGTTCAATGAATTCTAAATGCAAAGAACACCATGCAGCATAGCTAATTTCTAAGTGTATCAGGCTTCAAGGAGAAATCAACAATGACAATATGTTAATAGGAAAGTAATTGGAAATTTAACTTTTGCTATCTCATTCTCTGTCTGTTACTTGCTTTGCCCTTTCACACTGTTGTTTCACTGCGCCATGAGCATCTTTTTGACGGATACCGGCGTATTACAAATGTTCGTCATTTATTATTATTAGTTGTAGTATTACTTTTGGAGAACATTTACTGTTACGACATCACTGACCACCTACTGAGATCCACCGCACGGAAAAAAATCACGGGTTTGGCCAGTCATTAAAGGTTCCATTCAATCAACCATATCTTCAGTAGGAAACAAGATATTGTGATACGATTTTCAACCAAGTTTACATCATGTGAAAATATTTCACATGATGTGCAATATTTTCCTCTTCCATTTAAGTGGCACATTATCTACAAACAGAATGTACTTTTAGCAAGTGAGTATGTGTAGCCAGTGAGTATGTGTAGCCAGTGAGTATGTGTAGCCAGTGAGTATGTGTAGTCAGTGAGTTTGTGTAGCCAATGAGTTTGAGTAGTCAGTGACTATGTGTATAAGTGACTATGTGTACCCAGTGAGTATGAGTAATCAGTGAGTTGAGTAATCGGTGAGTATGTGTAGTTGGTGAGTATGAGTAGTTGGTGAGTATGTGTAGTCGGTGAGTATGAGAAGTCGGTGAGTATGAGTAATCAGTGACTATGTGTAGTTGGTGAGTATGTGTAGTCGATGAGTTTAGTACCAAGTGAGTATGTGTAGTCGGTGAGAATGAGTAGTCGGGGAGTATGAGTAGTCGGTGAGTATGAGTAGTCTGTAAGTATGAGTAGTCGGTGAGTATGAGTAGTCGGCGAGTATGAGTAATCGGTGAGTATGTGTAGCTGGTGAGTATGTGTAATCGGTGAGTATGTGTAATCGGTGAGTATGTGTAGTCAGTGAGCATGAGTAGTCTGTGAGTAGGAGCAGTCGGATAAAGTTCCCAAAATTCCGTCGACCATACAATTTTTACATGATTCTTGAAACCACAAAAAAAATAATAAAAATGGGAAAATTTAAAATATTTCAACAATTTTTGATATTATTGATATAATCATTTTCTTATATATATTTCAATATAATCATATTTGGTATTAAACCTGACTTGTCATTCTTTTGAGCTACATATAGTCATATATGATTAGAGCATCAACTTGCACCCACCCCCCCCCCCCCCCCCCCCCCCTTCACACTCGGTTTTTATAACGCTTGGTCATGTTGGTTTTACAACCATGACTAACACGCTATATGATGATGACAGTTAATAGTTTTGTCTATTAATTTTAATATCCTTTTAAAGTGAAGACGTCAGTCTCTTTTTTGTTTCTACATAAAAATGTTGTTTATGTTATTATCAGAAAGTAAAAACCTATTCACTTGAATTCTTGGAAATCATAACTTATTCAGTTGTGTCCTAAAATAACACGTTACCAATGATACCGTGCGTCATCAATTTACTGGATTATTTATGAACGATTCTTATGACATTAATTATGTATATATTTGAAGAAACAGTCTTTCTCTAAAAATTGGTTGAAAACTTATTAAGATCAAACACAAGGTAAAAATCATTTCTAAGTTTTTATTTTCCCTATTAATTTGATTCAGGTATAATGAGCAATAGTAAGATGTACTTGTCTTCTTTTGTTTAAATGAATTTTGACTCTTTGATATATTTTGATTGCTGAGGAATTAGATTAAAGGTTTTCGTTGAAGATGTATAGGTAATAGAAATTTATATATAGAG
This sequence comes from Apostichopus parvimensis, assembly GCA_000934455.1. NCBI lineage: Eukaryota > Metazoa > Echinodermata > Holothuroidea > Aspidochirotida > Stichopodidae > Apostichopus > Apostichopus parvimensis. The sequence goes on along the minus strand of JXUT01149707.1, from coordinate 2,161 downwards.
CTACAGTTATTTGGTAACCTGAATCAAATTATTTGAGAGCACATTTTCTTCCGCAGCTTACAAAGTAAACCAGTAATATTTTATTAATTATATTGGCTAATTTTCCTGTATTAATTAAGATAATTTTGGAGAGAAACAAAAACAGATATGAATGTACTGGTTTCCGGGAACAGTTTATTAAAAAGACGTTTTATGTGTGCTCTTTGTATGAATTTACATTAATAGATATTATTTGCGTCGAGTTTCTCGTTTAAGAGCTCGCTAGGCTAACAGCTTAGGCTGATTTTTGTGGCTGGAAATGGAATGTTATAATGACACCTAGGCTACAGGTACTTTGTAACCTGAATGAAATTATGTAAGAGTAAATATCCACGACAGCTTTGTGAACAGTATTTAGAAATATTAATCTTGGTTTATTATCCTGTCCATGTAAGTTCAAATTAAAAAAAAAGGAAACACGTATGAATGTGGTGCTGCTTTTGGTAACCGCTCAGTATATACAAACAATATACTTTTAAGGGGCTCTCTGATTGATTTTACATTAATACTGTCCTATATATGATTGATCCAGATTCCAATTTGAAAAGCTCGTTAGGCTAACAGCTTAGGTTGTTGCGATAATCTATCTTTCTACGTGTAGTTGATCAAAGCTGTATAATTGTTTTAATTTTTCACAATCTTGTAGTATTTGCTTGATCATATTAGGTACGACAAGGTGTCTGATAAACCTATCGTACTGAAGCACACCAAAATCGCACCAGAGACAAATATAAAGTTAGCATAATTCTACATGTTGCAAATTAAAAATGGAACATTAAATTTACAAAGCAAACTAAGCTTCCTGTATTGAACTAAATGGTTTGGAAGTTTATAAACACCCAAAGATACATGAACATACTTATCTTTCAGATAAATTAAGGGGTATCCAGTTTTGTGCGAATATTATTACACGGCAAGCGGCGGCACCAGAAATTCCAAAGGTTAGGGGGAGGGGGTGGGCAAGCAAACAGTTTGGACGGGGCAATTATTTTTTGGAAATGCAGAAACTCACCTTTATAAAGTGCACATCACGGTAAATGTAGGGGCCTAGGTAACAAATCCTACCACCTCCCCCCCCCCCTCCCACGCTCAATCGGTGAACCAAATTTTAATTTATGAAATTTTTGCATAAATTTCAAAAATATGACAAAATTTTAATGTCACATAACCAGGGTCGTGCCCCCCCCCCTTCTCACCCCTGGCGCTGTCATTGTATATGGTTCCTTCAGAAGTGACAACCCAACGCAAAATTGGGCTTTCCACAGCTTCATACCCAAGTACAGTACAACAGATGGTGAATTACATCACCATAGATTTAAATAAATATTTACGTAAAGAACAACATATATTTAAGAAATATGACAGAGGAGAATATTCCGGGGGGGGGGGCGATAAAAAATATTACATATTCAGAAATTCTGGTTTGAGAATATTACTCTTACTAAGAAATATAATGAGTTTTGAGTATATAAGTCCTAACTAATAGTTGAACACTTCCGCACACACACGTTTTGCTATTGTTCGAATCCACGTTTGTCCTATACCTTAGTAAAACAATTAAATAATATAATTTCCGGCCTTCCTCATGCAGTCTGAAATGAAAAACAAGTGCACGGCCACACACACTCACAAACAACAAACAAACCAAAATGTAAATTAAAGGTATACTGCCACTTTAAACTCAAACACCTCAGATCTTGAGAGAAATCGTGTGTACGAGTTGTGTGTGACTAAAGAAAAATTGTGCACTCCGGAAACGCAAAGTTACCTCTAAGCTTGTACACATTTATTACATAAGGAGAAAAAAATGTGTCTGATGCGATCGCCCTGTGTAAATTTGAGCTTAGCAGGCATGAATTATTCCGTTATATTTGAGTAATTTGAAGTAATTTAATATAGCCAAGGTCATTTATCTCGGAATATTTATATTTTGTGGTGCTATTAACCAATCTGCCATTAACCAAGGGATCTTAGCATGCATTTATTGGACAACGTTATTGATCAAATGAAAGTCAAGCAAGGTATATATAATTTAATCTGTCGACTGACCGAGGAGGTGAGCTGGAAGAAGAGATTGAAGCAAATGCAAGAGTTAGATCTAAAATCTATATCTATATCTACT